>JAUMHO010011110.1:0-10795 GCA_032360965.1 Ulva armoricana | reverse complement strand
GCCAGTGCCATCAGCCAGTATACCGAGAAGGCCAAACACACGAGTACAGTTGATTTCATTCTCAGCATCATTCCCAAAACATTTACGGATGCGTTCACGGCCTCGGGCAACCTCTTGCAGGTTTTGTTTCTGGCGATCCTGGTCGGCTACGCCTTGAACCACATCGGCCAGAAAGGCAAGGCCGTCCAAGAGTTTGTGAGTTCGGCCTCTCAGGTGTTCTTTCGGATCGTGCATTTACTGATGCAGTTCGCGCCGATCGGTGCGTTCGGGGCGATGAGTTTCACCATTGGCAAATACGGCATCAGCTCCTTCGGTCCACTCTTGTCGTTGATGGGTGTGTTCTATCTGACGTGTTTGATTTTCATCTTCGGCATTCTGGGCCCCATCGCGAAATTCACGGGCTTTAGCATCTGGCGATTCTTGCGCTACATCCGTGAAGAACTTCTCACGGTGCTCGGCACATCTTCTTCGGAGTCAGTGCTGGTGCCCTTGATGGAGAAGCTGGAAAAACTCGGCTGCTCTAAATCGGTAGTGGGGCTGGTGGTACCGACGGGCTATTCCTTTAATCTCGATGGCACCAACATCTACCTCACGCTGGCGGCGATCTTTGTCGCTCAAGCGTTAGGGATTGATCTCACCTGGGGTCAGCAGTTCAGTATCTTCGCGGTGGCCACGTTGACGTCACAGGGCGCCTCCGGAGTCACGGGCGCGGGCTTTATTACACTGGCGGCCACGCTTGCGGTGGTGCCGCATGTTCCGGTGGCGGGGCTGGCTTTGATTTTAGGGATTGATCGGTTCATGTCGGAAGCACGAGCGCTCACCAACACCATTGGTAATGGTGTGGCGGCGATCGTTATTTCTCGTTGGGAAAAAGAGCTCGACATGGAGACGCTCAAGCGGGAGTTGGCGTCTCGCAGTACCGAATTAACAGAAGCGGACGTGGGCTAGCAAACCAAGCGGCCGAAGACCATCGCGCAACGTGAGCGAGAGCTGCCACCTGAGCTGCTGCCAGAGTCGGGGCTGCACTGGTGGTAACTTACGAAACGACCGTTGGGTGATCTGTAACAGGTCCACGAATACGGGCCGCTCACGAGACCGCAGTCATCGATGTTGCCGTGGGCGCGAATAAAGACATCTTCAGAGTCTTCCATGGCCTGCGCGCAAGTACGACCGAAGCCACGGGCGTAGTAGGTGCCGGAGCTGACCAGAGGAAAGTAGCCTTTGAGACATGATTGCTTGCTGCCGCAGTAGTTGGGGTCAAGCGGGTAGTCGCTGAGGCGATATTGCGTCTGCGCCATCGCGGTGAGAGAAATAAGAAGCATCAAAGCAGCAAATAGTGTTTTCATGAGTTCATGGTAATCGGTTTGGCCACAGTCGCGAGACTGATTGAAAAAATTACAGTATGATGGGTGTATGCACGTCCGTAATCGTCACAAGAAGCGCTATGATTTCAAGACTTTGCTCCAGGCCCTCCCTGGGCTAGCGGCTTTCGTGATTCCCCATCCAGTGGAGGGGGAGACCATCGATTTTTCTAATCCAACGGCCGTGAAGGCCCTCAATCACGCCCTACTGAGACAGTTCTACGGCATTCAGCACTGGGACATACCGGCCACTTATCTTTGTCCGCCGATTCCAGGGCGTGCCGATTACATCCACTACATGGCCGACATTATCACTGAGCGTGGCATCGCTGTGCGAGTGCTGGATGTCGGCGTCGGTGCGAACTGCATCTATCCGTTGATTGGCCACCGGGAGTATGGCTGGAGTTTTGTGGGATCGGACATTGATCTCAAAGCACTCATGGCCGCTGATAAAAATGTCTCCAGTAATAAGCTCAGTGATGTGATCGAACTGCGTTCGCAACGGTTACCGGAAAACATCTTTAAAGGCGTGATTCAGCCGGATGAGAGGTTTGATCTCACGATTTGTAATCCACCTTTCTTTGCTTCGTTGGAAGAAGCCGAATCGGAGAGTCGCCGCAAGTGGCAGAACCTCGGCGTTGAGGTGAAGGCCCAGCATCGTAACTTTGGTGGCCAAGGAAGCGAACTCTGGTGCCCTGGTGGCGAACTCGGATTTTTGAAAATTATGATTGATGAAAGTGCGTTCTACGCTGATCAGGTCCGCTGGTTCTCAAGCGTGGTTTCCAAAGAACGTCATGTCAAAGCTGTGGAGACTCGCCTGCGTACCGCCGGTGCTACGCAGGTCAAGATCATCGAGATGGAGCAGGGCCAAAAGAAGAGCCGCGCTATCGTGTGGAGCTTTCACTGATTGGTTTGATGAAGGACTGCTGCGTATCTTGCGCCATCACCTGATTCAGTTGCGCCTGACCCTGGTTCGCCACACTCACATACATGTTCTCATCCGTGCGGACCTTGTACTGCTCCAGCATCATGACTTCGTCGTGGGTGCGGAAGCGCTCCACGATGGCCTGGGCGCGATCGGCCGGATGTCCCATCTCACGCAGAAGTTCTCCGACGAAGCTCAAGCTCGCCTCAAAGGTTTCCCGCTTAATGTGAGTGAGGCCTAGTTCCATGAACTCGAAGACGTGGCCGCGGTTGCGAGCGCGCGCGAAAATTTTCACATGGGGAAAGTGTTCCGTAAGAACTTTCGCTGTCGCCAGCGATTGTTCCATGTCATCAATGGCAAGAATGAAGTACTTCGCCCGGGCGACACCCGCCGTCTCAAGGATGTCCTGTCGAGAGGCATCGCCGAAGTAAACTTTGTGACCAAATTTTCTCAGCGAGTCCACTTGCGAGGCATCGTGATCGATGGCCACGAACGGGATGTTTTGTGATTTAAGAATACGCCCGAAAATCTGTCCGAAGCGGCCAAAGCCCGCAATGATGATCTCCGGATTTTCATTCGTGATGACATCATACTGAGGCTTCGGCGCCTCATCGCATTTAATCACCCAACGCTCATGGGCGAGATTGATCAGAGGGCTCAAGGCCATGGAAACCGTAATCACCGCAGTGAGAATCGCGATGGTGTTACCGTCGGCGAGATTCATGGAAGCCACCATACCGAAAATCACAAAGGCGAATTCTCCGCCCTGGCCCACGGCCAGCGCCATGAGCTTTGAATTCTGGTGGTCTAACTTGAAGACGCGACCGATGCCGTAGATCATGACGAACTTGAGTGCCATGTAAGCAAATGTGAGCGCGACGATGAGAAGAGGATTCGCGAAAATAAGCGGAAGGCTCAAGCCCATTCCCACGGCGATGAAAAAGAGGCCCATCAGCAAACTCTTGAACGGATCAAGATTCGCTTCCAGTTCATGACGGTATTCAGATTCAGCTAACAACACACCCGCAATGAAGGTGCCCAAAGCAGCGGAGAGTCCGATGCTCATCATCAGTGCGGCGACCCCAAACACAATCAGCAACGTCGTGGCTGTGAACAGCTCGCGCGTGCGCGTCGAGGCGATCAACCGAAAGATTGGCCGGATCAGAAAGTGGCTGACGAGTCCTAAGAGGGCGATGATCGCAAGAAAGAGTCCGAAGGTTTTGAGTGTCGGGCCTTCGCTGCCACCTGATCCAGAGAGCGCCAAGGCGGGAATGATCGCCAAAGCGGGAATCGCGAGCAAATCTTGCGAGAGCAGCACAGCGAATGATGATTGGCCAAAAGTGGTGTTGAACTGATTTTTCTCGATGAGGTATTGCAAAGCAAAAGCCGTCGAGGAGAGGGAGAGGCCAAAACCGATGATGCCAGCTGCGAGCGGAGTGAGACCGTACAGCAGACCGGCCGCCATAAACAGCAAAGAGCAAAGGAGCACCTGCAGTCCACCGAGACCCACGAGTTGGCGGCGCATGCTCCACAGTTTGCGCGGCTGGA
This sequence comes from Ulva armoricana, assembly GCA_032360965.1. Lineage (NCBI taxonomy): Eukaryota > Viridiplantae > Chlorophyta > Ulvophyceae > Ulvales > Ulvaceae > Ulva > Ulva armoricana. The sequence continues at coordinate 6,961 of JAUMHO010011110.1, read as the reverse complement.
TTTCTAAACCAATGATGAACAAGAGCAAAACCACACCGAGTTCAGCGAAGTGCAAAACACTTTCGGCCTCGTGAATTAAGCCGAGGGCGTGAGGCCCGACGATAATCCCCGCGATGAGATAACCCAGTACGGAGCCGAGTCCAAGCAAATGAAAGAGCGGAACGACGAGTACTGTGGCCCCGACAAAAACCAGGGCCTGATTTATGAATTCATTCATCCGCTAGGTGGTCCATACTTTGTGAGAGCGATCTTCTTTGATGTAGATCATGCCGATGACAAAAGTAATCAACGCGATGGCGATCGGGTAGTACAACCCGGAATAGATATCGCCGGTCTTTGCCACCATGATGGTTCCAATGAACGGCACCAAGCCACCGAACACACCGTTACCGATGTGGTACGGCAGCGACATCGACGTGTAGCGAATGTTGGTGGGGAAAAGTTCCACCAAGAACGCCGCGATCGGTCCGTACACCATTGTGACGAAAATCACTTGAATGAAAATCAAGAACGTCAGCAACGGCGCATTGTCCGGATTGGCGACCATGGTTTTATAAATCGGGATGTAGGCGAGTGCAGCGATGAGCATGCCGCTCATCATGATCTTCTTTCGGCCGATCTTGTCCGACAAATGGCCGAAGACGATAAAGAACGGTGTTCCGCAAAGAAGTGCCACCGCGATGATTTTATTCGCAAGCACGAAATCGATCTTCATGACGGTTTGTAGATAGTAGAGCGCGTAGAACTGTCCGGTGTACCACACCACGCCTTGGCCTGCGGTGGCGCCGAAGAGAGCGAGGATCACCATGCGACGATTTTCTGGCACCATGAAGCTGTCGCGAATCGGGTTGGTGCTGAGTTTGCCTTTCTTCTTCGCGGCTTCGAACAGCGGTGACTCCGCCATGGACTTACGGATATACCAAGAGAAGAACACCAAGAAGACCGACAAGATAAACGGCAAGCGCCAGCCCCATGTGGTGAAGGCCTCTTCACCTAAGGTGAGACGAGTGGCCAAGATCACCCCGAGTGATACAAACAGACCCAGTGTCGCAGTCGTTTGGATGAAGCTGGTGTAGTACCCGCGACGCTCGGGTGGAGCATGTTCTGCAACGTACGTGGCCGCACCACCGTATTCACCGCCGAGAGCAAGGCCCTGAATCAAGCGCAAAATCAAAAGCAAGATCGGCGCGAAGATCCCAATCTGTTCGTAAGATGGAAGAAGACCGATCGCCATGGTGCTGGCGCCCATCAAGAGTAATGTCACCATGAAGGCGTGCTTACGTCCGACCACATCTCCCATGCGGCCAAACACTAAAGCGCCGAAGGGACGAACGATGAAGCCCGTCGCAAACGTTGCGAGCGTCGCTAGCAACGCCACAGTTTCGTTACCGGCTGGAAAAAAATGATGGGAGATGATGGTGGCGAGGCTTCCGAAGATATAGAAGTCGTACCATTCAATAAGAGTGCCGGCACTTGAGGCGCCGATGACGGACCAGATCGATGTATTTTTGCTCATACATCATGGGAATTCATTGAGGGGCGGAAGTCAATAAGTTAAGCTCGTGAGCATGAATGGAAGTCGTCTCGTTCACACTGCTGATGCCATTGAGTGGCTCCAACAAAGTCCTGTCCTGGAAGGTTGTTCGCTGCTCGCGAGCATGCCCGACATCGGTGAGTTTCCTGGTTACTCGCTTGAGCAATGGAAAGCATGGTTCAGTACCACCGCGAGTTTGATTCTCTCGCGCACACCACCCCAAGGGGTGACGCTTTTTTTCCAATCCGATATCAAGATGGATGGTCAGTGGGTGGATAAAGGCTACATCGTCCAGAAAGCGGCTGAGGCCTTAGGACATAAATTGCTGTGGCATAAAGTTGTGTGCCGCGCGCCGTTAGGTCAGCCCACCTTTGGTCGTCCTGGTTATTCCCATATTCTGTGTTTTTCTCAAGAGCTCACATTGGATCTCGCCAAATCCACCGCCGATGTCATGCCCGAAACGGGCGAGAAGACATGGGTGCGTGGGATGGGGATTGATGTCTGTGTGGCTTTGGCGCGTTTCATCAAAGAGCAAACTCCAACGAAAACACTCGTCCATCCGTTCTGCGGCGAAGGCAGCATGATCGCCACGGCCAATGCCTTCGGTTTAGACGCGATCGGCATTGAGCGCAGCAGTAAGCGCGCTGAGAAAGCTAGACAACTCCAGGTCCGAAACAATGGGCAAGGATGGGTTTTAGACCTATAATCCCTCCACATAACCTTGGAGGTTTCATGCTTTACGAATACACCATCCCCGCATCTATCCGCGCGCTCACTCAACTCAACGCTTGCCTTGATAAGGCCGCCGGCTTTGCAGACGCGAAGAAAGTAGAATTTCCCGTTCTTTTAAACTCTCGTTTGATCGCCGATCAATTGCCGATGGTTCGCCAAATTCAGATCGCGTGCGACACCGCGAAGTTCGGTGCCTCACGTTTGACCGGCAAAGATGCTCCAACGAATGACGACAAAGAGGCGACTTTGGCCGAAGCCAAAGCCCGCATCGACAGCACCATCGCTTACTTGAACACGTTCAAGCCCGAAGACTTCAAAGGCGCTGAAGAAAGAAAAGTCACCACTCCGCGCTGGGAAGGCAAATGGCTCACAGGTCTTGAGTACGCTCAACACCACGTTCTGCCGAACTTGTACTTCCACGTCACCACCGCCTACGCGATCCTTCGCTCGAATGGTGTGGACATCGGCAAGAAAGATTACTTGGGTGCCATGCCTTACAAAAACTAGGAATTAACAATGAAGACCTTCGGATATGCAGCTCATTCAGGTAAAGCGCCCCTGGCCCCTTACACGTTTGAGCGCCGTGAACCTCGCGCGAGCGACGTGGTGATCGAAATTAAATACTGTGGGATCTGCCACTCGGACATTCATACCGTGCGTGATGAATGGGGAGCAAAGACCTACCCACTGATCCCAGGACATGAAATCGTCGGTGTGGTCACACGCGTAGGCGCGGGCGTCTCAAAACACAAAGTCGGCGACGTCGTCGGCGTGGGCTGCTTGGTGGATTCGTGCCGCGAATGTTCTCCTTGCAAAGATCACCTCGAGCAGTTCTGCGAGAAGGGCATGATCGGCACTTACGGCTCCACTGATAAAGACGGCACCATGACTCAAGGGGGCTACTCGAGCCAGATCGTGGTGGATCAAGACTTCGTCCTTCGCATGCCGAAGAATCTTCCGCTTGATGCCGCTGCTCCGTTGTTGTGCGCAGGAATTACGCTCTATTCACCGCTCGTTCACTGGAAAGCTGGCCCAGGGAAAAAAGTCGCCATCATCGGCATGGGTGGCCTTGGACATATGGGCGTGAAGCTTGCCGCTGCTCTCGGCGCGGAAGTGACAGTGCTGTCACAAAGTCTTAGCAAGCAAGAAGACGGTAAACGTTTGGGGGCAAAACATTTCTACGCCACTAGCGATAAAGAAACGTTCAAGAAACTCGGCGGACATTTTGATTTGATCATCAACACCGTGTCGGCGAACTTGGATTGGAACCAGTACCTCGGTCTCTTAAAGCACGACGGCACCATGGTGGTCGTGGGGATTCCTGAGAAAGAAGTTCCGGTGAATGCCTTTTCAATCGTGATGGGCCGTCGCTCTTTGGCGGGCTCACTCATCGGTGGCCTCAAAGAAACTCAGGAGATGTTGGATTTCTGCGGAAAGCACAACATCACCTGTGACATTGAACTCATCCCGGTCTCAAAAATTAACGAAGCTTACGAGCGTGTGATTAAATCTGACGTTCGTTATCGTTTTGTGATCTACATGAAAACTCTGCAGGCATGACCAAGAAGCCACTGGAAAATATCGGAATCGCGCCGAAACTTCTGTTGAAAGACATCGAAGTGACGGCGCCGTTCTTATTTAAAGGTGAAATCAGCACCGATGGCCACCAGCGTGCTTATCTAGCGAAACTCGTTCATTACAAAAAAAATCCCACCGCCCTCAAGACCATGGATCTCAGTGAGTATTTCTACATGTGCCTCGCGGCCCATTGGAGCACCGCTGGGACGTTTGTGCCGACGAATGTCGATAATCAAATCCGCGAAGGCCTCTGGAAGCATCCTGACGTCAATAAACACATTGAGCGCATGGGACAGCTCACCATCGAGTCGTGGAATTGGGATTATTCCCAGGTCACGAATCGGAAATCCTACAATCCCCATAACGGCCAAGTCATGAGCACCCACGAAGGGACGTGGCTCTCGGTCGCCATTGGTGGTTACATCGCGCTCAAGCGCAAGAATCATCCGCTCGCGGCCGATGTCGCCGATGTGATCCTGGCGGAGATTGAGAAAGAAGAAAAACTCCTCATTGAGTTGCGTGAGCGCCGCGACCATATTAACTTTCTGCGCTCCAGTGCTTTGATGGCGCATAACTTTGGTGATCTCGATCGCGTGATTGACCAATGGATGATGGAGGCCGACGATCCTTTTCGTTTGCGCATCTACAAACTTGGTCACCAGCTCAATTCTTCTTATTCGCCGATCTTGGCCTACACCGGCCAAGTCAATAAACGCTTCCTCTCTGTCGAGAATCATCGCCACATGTCCATGCGCCAAGCGCGCTGCTTACGTCGCTCGCAACGCTTCCTGATCCCTGTGGGACCGTTTATGGATGAGTGGGGACGTGTGCTGGGTAGTGCTCCCGATCTTGCGCCGGTAGAAAAAGCAGAAATCATCGCCGCACTGTTTGAAGGATTTAATCGCCAGAACAAAGCGATGGGATATGCCCGTGCGTATCGTGGTTTTGTGAACGCCCTTCCACAAGGTCTTGAGACGCTGGTGCGCGAATTGCCCTTTGATCTTCCTTTGGAGATAAAGAAGTCGCCCTTTGGTAAGATTGCGGCCACCCCAGAGGAAGAATTTCTAGCGGACTACCGCCAGCAGCTAGAAGACTTTGAGTGCCCTCTTACGGGACTGAAATTCTAGTGATTTACTGCTCCGCAGCGGGGCATTTGTGTAGATCACTCCACACTTACTAAACCTCCCCCTCAAGAGAAACTTGCGCCCATTGCTTAATCTATACCTAGGTTAACGAATGATCTTTAGGGGGTCTTCATGTTGAGTTGGGCACTAACATTTTTCATTTTCTCACTGGTCGCCGCTTTGTTCGGTTTCGGTGGAATTGCTGCAGCTTCGGCCGGCATTGCTCAAATCTTGTTTTATGTTTTCTTGGGACTTTTCTTGTTGTCCCTCGTCACGGGGTTGGCCCGGCGTGGAGATAGAGCGCTCAAGAAAAAACTCTAGCTTGAAGTACTTTTTTCTAGGCCTCCTCGTCGTCCTCGCATCGTGTGCTGCGCCGGTGGTGCGCAAAGGCAAGCCACCCGTAGTGGTGGCCTCGACCGAAGAGAAGAGCTGGCTGGTGACGAGGAATCATTTCTTCACGGTCACCGGGGCCCGCATCAACGCGATCGATGTGGAGCTGCAGAAGATGGAGAACAGCCCTGCACAAGGTAACTTGGCCCGTACGAACTTAGTGACTCAAAGCATCTCCTCGACCCGTGATCTCTTAGAAGAGGTGCGCGTCGGCTTGGCGAAACTTCGCAAAGTAGAAGAAAAAGACTGGGCGATGAAGAAAGAAGATTTCATCGCGTCCATGAATGACCTCGAGGCGAAGTACGAACTCGTGAAGAAGTATTACCGCGAAGACTAACCTGCACAAAGTTTGATTCGTGCAACCGGAATCGCTTGCAATGGCATCAGACAAAAAAAGGAATTATATGAGCACACATAAGAAACAGCACGAAGGTCCACATGACATGGTGACGTGTCTCAACGGCGTTTTGGCCAACGAGTACGCACTTTTCACCAAGACTCTGAACTACCACTGGAACATCACAGGTCCTCGCTTCCACAGCTTACACACTTTCCTCGAAGGGCAGTACCGCGAACTTCTGGAAGTGATGGATGAAGTCGCTGAGCGCGTGCGCATCTTGGATGAGCGCCCGATCAGTACCATCAAAGGGATGTACTCCCACATGGAGATCAATGATGGCCAAGAGAAGGCCCCGAACGCGGAGACCATGCTGCAGAATCTGATGGAAGATCATGTGACAATCCAGAACCAACTCAAAGAAATCGTCACTGACAAAGCTAAATGCGAAACCGACCCCGGCACAGAAGACATGTTGATCTCTTTACTGCGTAAACACGAAACGATGAGTTGGAAGCTGCGCTCGCACATCGTAAAAGATGGGAAGTAGTCATGACGAAGAAAAAGAAAAAAAAGAAGATTCTACCGTTCGGCCCGAACGTCGACCCGAACATCATTTTCATGCGCAAGCATTTGAGAATCATGCTGGGTGACATGAGCGAAATGTTCGAGAGAAGAGTGATCGCCGAGTAAACTTGAGCAAAGGAGCTTTTATGTCGAACCAAGCTAATGAACAGCAGCCGAAGAAGACGCCATTCTTGCCGGATCCGAAGAAAGCTCCGGCCCGTGAGAAGAAAGCCCCTGAGGTTCCGTTCCGGGAGCCCGACGAAGAGTACGTCTCTGATCCCATGGTGCCAAAAAAGGGCCCACCGCAAATTAAGGGCCAAGCGAAGTGAATTGTCTAGATAACCACACAATGGGTGTGCGTTAGCTAAAAGAAGTTCCACGCAAGATGACCGATAGTGAATCTAAGAACACATCCAAGGAGGATTCGATGAACGCAGAACAAATTAAAGGCAACTGGAAACAACTCACCGGCCAGGTGAAGCAAAAGTGGGGCAAGTTGACGGACGACGAGATCACTCGTGCCGAAGGCAACCTCGAAGTGTTGGCAGGTCGCCTGCAAGAACGCTACGGACAGAAAAAAGATGAAGCGCTTGCGTCTGTGAATGAATTTTTCGAATCACTTAAAAAGTAAGGAGCTCCCATGACATCAATGACGAACTATACGAACGGCAAAGAGATGCAAGACATCAAGAAACAATT
>JAUMHO010011099.1:0-10798 GCA_032360965.1 Ulva armoricana | reverse complement strand
ACCCTACACCCGGCTTCACCGAAACGCGCCGCAGCGTCGCCGCGCTGCACGGCGTATCCCCAGGCTGCGACGACGCCGCCGGCGTGGACGCGTGCGGCGAGTGCGGCGGCGCCGGCACCGCGGTCGCGCGCGACGGAGCTTGTTGTGAGGTTTGCCGCACCTGCGCCTCCCCCTGTGCTCCGTGGCGGAAGTCGTGGCCACAGGAGCCACCCGCTCCCGGCAGCGCCCAGGGTCAGCCACGATCTGTGTGCAGGGCGCCCTCACCCCTGACGGCGTGTGCTGCCGCAGCGGCGCCGTGGACGCGTGCGGCGTGTGCGACGGCGACACCACGCTCTGCCCGACGCAGGTCACCATGCATGCATGCCTGGACGACGCGGAGGCGGCGCGTGTCGCCGCCGCTGCGGACCCTGACGCAGCGCTTCGCGACAGCCTGCTCCTCTCCTTCTGTGCGCCTCCCCCTGTCACCCGTCTATCTCTGCAACGTGGTGCGGTGGCGAGCCGTTGAGGTCACCCTCCAAACACGGTCATGCGGTGTATCACGTGGCCACGTTACTGCACCAACGTTGAACTAAGGAGACTGTCCATGTATCGCGGTCCAAGTCTCTGCGTCACATGCCCCGGCGTGGACGCATGAGCTGTGGGTGCCTCATGCATGATAGGCACGGCAAGCTCCGGTAAGCAGCAGACTGCGCCGCATGCAGGTACCACGATGGACCTCGGCTCAGCCTGCAGCGGTGCAGCGGCGGTGGAGTCCGTGGCGGCGGATGGCGACGCGGGCAGCGGCTCCGCATGCGTGCGCGCGGAGCTGACGGCCGGCCCGCTCACCGACGGCATGCGTAGCGCACTCGTCGCCGCCGGCCGTCTGCCGGAGTTTTCCCGGCCGGTGATGCTCGCCCGCCTGTCTGCCGCCGCCGACGCGCCCGGCTCCACGCTTGCGTCCGTCTCGACAGGTACTGCGCCTCCTGGCCGCGTCAGCATATCTGTCACCATAACCCGTCAGCATATCTGCAGCACCAGCGCCCTCCCCTCCTGTGGCACTCAGCCTGGCAAGCGGGTCTGAGTTTACCTCAGTGAGTGCTCTGAATGTTTTGACAGCATTTGAGCATTCAGTGAGCCTGCAACCTCCCTGTGCAGCTGCTACATGCAGACTGGGCACCACGACCACACCTGCCTGCAGCATGCACAAGATGTCTGTGTGACCAGATCACGCGGCAGCTTCGCGAGGCGCGTGTCGCCGTCGTCCACGCACCTCCACTGCCGCGACACCGGCCTGGATTTCCGGGGCCAAGCCTCTCAACCCACACCCAACAAACCGATGACGTGTCCGGACCACCCGCCCCTGGGTGCTCCCCAGCATCGCTGACTGCGCAGCACTGTGCAGTGGAAGCCAGTCCCACGGGCCGCTGCGGGGACGGCGTGTGTGGCCCGGGGGAGGCGCTGCCGGCGGGGCCGCTGCAGCTGCTGTGCCAGCGGGTCGGCGTCGCGGGCGACCGGTGCCCGGAGCCGTGCCCGGCCGACTGCGGGCCGCCTGTGGCCGCATGCCCGCGCCCCCTGCCTGATCAAGTCGGCGATTCGACGCAGGTGCGCCCACGCCCGCCCGGCCCCACAGGGCCGCCCCAGCTCGGTTCACCGGCTTTGCGTAAATGACGACGTCACGTCACGTCGGATTGATATATAAACGCCAAACGCGTCATTTTTCCTCAACAAAATCGGGCAGCGGTACTTCTCCCAAGCCCCCCCTGACGCTGGTCGTCGCGCCGAAGCACCCCAGGCCATCTCAACAGATGCGCTCACGAGCCGGCAAGGCGGGCGCATCATACCTTGCAGAGCAGCGCCCCACGCGTTCCGGACCCCCCTTTTCTGCAGACACTGCTCGTCGCTTACATTGTTGCCACAGCGAGCGCACAGACGCTGCCGCGGTGCCAGAGGCAACAGCGTGTTGGGTGTGCATGGCCGCCTCGTGGGCGGGCCTCGGCCGCCCTCTGCTGGATGCCCCACTCGGCTGGCTGCTGCTGCAGGACTGCGGCGGCCACGGTGTATGCCTGCCCCCATCCGGAAAATGCGTGTGTTTCCGGGGGTACGCGGGGTCGAACTGCGGCGCATGTGAGGCCGGCTTTGTGCCCTCCCCGGTCTCCCCCGGTGCCTGGTGCGTTCCCGAGAGGTTCACACGCACCGACAACACGCCGGTCGACATCTCCACCATCGCGCCGTTTCCGCCGGCGCCACCCCTGCCGCCCCCGGCACTCCTCGCGCCGCCGGTGCTCGCCGGCGACGTCCCCTGGGGAGCCGGCGCGACCGTGGCGTCACGGGCGGTGCCGTATGACGTCGCGAACCAGTCCGCGCTGCTCTCCGTGCGCTCCGAGACGCCGCGGCAGCAGGACGGCGGGGACGTGGCGGCGGACGCGCAGCGTGAGTGGCAGGAGGAGCGCATGAACCGCGCGATGTCGGTCGCGCTGCTTGCGGCGGGCGTCCCTGCAGCAGCGGCGGCGGGCGTCGGCGTGCTGAGTGCTGCGTGGTGGGGCGTGCGGTGGATGTGGCTGCCGCGAATGTGACGGCCGCTGCGGGCCCGCCTGGAAGAGCACAGCTGCCGCGGGAGACATGGGCGGAGCGGATGATGAACGCGGCGGGCGTTACGGCCGCATGCATGCTGCTGCGCCGCGTGGCGCGCGAGAGGTACCGGTGTATGCGGTGCGTGCTGTGATGGAGACTGTGATGGACCGTGTCAGTGCCGCGCAGATTGGGGCGCTGTCATGCTCACAACAACAGGCGGGGCTTGTGTCAGAGCGTGGGGGTGGCTGTGTGTATCGTGGGTGTGGGCACGCAACCAGGAGACTGTACTTGTAGTCCGTCGTTTTTGTTGTGGCGGACAAAACAGGCGTTCTCTGAAGATGGCGGATCAGGCCGGTGCTGTGCGGGATCAGAGCACGACGCTGCCTCCGCCGGCGCTCCTCGTGCGGTCATGCATGGGACCAAGTTGTGCGTGCGGCAGGCATTCGTGGCAGGCTGGGTTCCAGGTGGTGGTTGGGGAACTGTCGGTTGAGGAATTGGCGGTTGAGGAATTGGTGGTTGAGGAATTGGTCGTCCACGACTTGGTGGTTGTTGCAGTTGAATCACAGCACTCGGGGCGTCGGAGTGGTTGTGCCAATACAGTGCTTCGAGTGGGTCTGTGGAAGCATGGCCGCAGGTGAGACCAGTTTTGGATAAGTATGGTAATGCATCAGCATGTTGCCGTGTCTGGGAACCCAGGAAGAGGGCACCGCTCCGACGGCAGGAGAAATGAACTGGAAATGGAGGGAAACAGATCAAGAATCGGGCATCACGGCTGATTGGGTGCGACTTGGCTGGTGCCGAGTATGCTGCTTTGCAGTGGTTGGACGGTGTACGAGTGGCTGAAATCAAGATGTGTGGCTGCTCTGTGGTTGCTCGGTGAAGGGTCCTGTGCAGATTTTGCATCGCCTGGTCAAGCGGACAAAAGGTGAACCTGACAGGCCACCTGCCTCACGGTGTTGGTGCTACTTCTCCTTGCATGCTACTTTTCCTTGCAAATCGCTGAAAGGTTCCACACCCACAGTTCCACAGGCCCTGGTGGTCCTGTCCATGGTGTGGCAGTTTTCACTGTGTCGGCTCTGACGACACCGGTGGTCATGGCGCATTGACTGAACTTGTAACAGTGCAATTTTGAAGGATGTTTGTCCAATGATAGTTCCCCTTGCACCATGTGCAACACAGGTGTTGCACAATGGCCATCTGTCAGTGTTTGCGATAATAGGTCACGTACAACACCTGAACCAGGCCAGGAAATCTGATCTTGCCAGGAACTTTCGAGGCACGCCTGCGGCACTGGATCACAGGAGGTGGCCGCACGGTTTGCATGATCAAAAGGCGCACATGCCTCAGCAACCTCAGACAGAAAAATTTTTATGGTACATCTAGTATCCGAAACGGTAGCTGGTGTAGCCCTGCGCTGGCATTCAGTGTTGCAGTGCCAACGCTTGCGCAGGTGATACTAGAGCGCGGGGCTGACTGCGCAGCTGTTCCAGTTCAACCATCTCCTGTAAAACGCATAAAATGCGTCGAGTTTGCGTACGTCTCTGTGAGCAGGGACGTCTGCTCGACAACATCATCCAATCGACTATGTTTCTGTGTGCTGACGGTGATGCCGGCAATTCCAAAGCGGTGACGAAGGCCTGTTGAAGAGGGACCTTTCTTTCTTTACGGTAGCGTTTGAACGGGAAGACGGCATTCGTCGTGTGAATGGAGAGTAATATGTGGGGTGACGAACGTGCAGCGGGCGCATGCACACAGCGGGAGCATGCAAACAGATACATCTGCTTTATGTTGCCAATCAGTCATCTTGGGTACCCTGGCTCACTGGATATTGATCGCATGGTGAACGCGCATGCCGGTTTACTTGCACAACGGCAAGTACCGGAGCACGAACCTCACAGAGGTGAACCACTGAGCATTCACCAGCATTGTCGACTCTTCACCACGTCGTCGCTGTGCATTGGTGTCGGACATGCCCGCCACTCCCACGCTTGCATGCACATGGAGACGATAGTGATGACGCGGCAAGCAACACATGTGGAGCACGTTAACGTTGCGACATGAGCCCGAATGACAAGCGCTTGGAACGTATCAACACATGTCTTCATACATGTTTATGATAAGTGCAACGCTGCGAACCCGTGGCTGCACACTCCATCCATTTTAGGTGAAGCACTGGAAGCCGAACGAGTACACCTAAGCAACACACCGCATCGGTCCAATACGCTCCTTGCCTGCTTCTCCTTCTTGCTGATTATCTGTCGTCATGGTGGAGTCTCTGACCATGGACGCCTGCACCAGTACCTCTGCGGGCGGAATTGATGACGTGCAGAATGCTGCCGTGCAAACTCACAGTGTCACGGAATGCGCAGCTTCGCAGACCAGCTGCAGTTCAATGACAATAGCAACGCAAACGGTGAGATTCTTACCATGCGCAGATGTTGCTGAAGCGTGCCCTTGTCACTACTCTGCTTGTGGTGGGCGAAGCTGTTGGAGAGCTCTGGCAGCGTGATGCCACGCTGTCAACGACGCTACCCACATGTTGGCGAGCCTGGTATGCAGGATTTGAGTACTTGCAGTGCATCAGTTACCACAGATGGCAGTACACAGACGGATCAGTGATTTCTCTGTGGCGTGATGCACCCACGCGAGTCACGCGCAAACCCATGGCGCTGGCCGAGACGGATTCGATTCGAAGATTATTCACAAACAACATTGATAGAAAGTTCTAACTGTGCCCGCTGCATGCTTATGATAGCTCAGTGTTGTGCGTCGTCTTATGTGTGAGTTGCGATTCGATGGTATTGGACCTCTCAACCATGTAAATGCAGCCACGGCTACATGCCATCACGAACGGATTCGAAAAATCGTCAAGCACGCCTAGGAATGTGGTGGAGGGTGACCCCGGCAACGGTCCCTGAGATGCCATGTCCACTCGTGGTGCAAGAGCTCCATCATAGTGTCACTGTCAGCGACTTCCGCATCAACTCGCGCTGAAACAGAACTCTGTCCTTCGCTTCTGAACAGACACAGACCTATTCTTGCTTTGTGGGGCTACCACCTGGGCTTGTCACCAGTCTGTCTGTCACCCATGGGTGACAGCTAGTTCCTAGATCCGGACATGTGGACAGCCCATTCAAGTACCACCGCTTACCTCCTGAACAGTGTATCTTGACTCTGCTTGATGTTGCATGATGCACTGGAGCTGCTGACAGTGAACACGCGAGGCGTGCTAACAGGCTGGAGCATGGGACAGGCAGTACAACAGCAGCAAGCCGCAGACCATTCATCTGATGTCCACAAAGCAATCACTTCCCGCCACTGCATGAACTCCTCTCTCTCACACCGGCGTCCGGAATGTGGAGGCACATGCACGTAGAGGCCAGCTCGGTAAGCTCCTAGGAGCTCCCAGTGCGTCAATCGCGCCAGATCAAAGTCAATGCCCAGGCATGACGACTGACGACTTCGGGGCAGCAACGATGATGTTCACGGTAGAGTAAAAGGCAACGCAGGGTAGGTGATAGCAACGCACGAGCCCGGCTCATTGCCACAGAATCATGCATACAAGCACAACATGCCGCACTTTGTTACGGTACATCTGCCCCATTCAGCTGCCGGCCTGTGTTTTGAGTCAATTGCAAGCAGCCGCGGAGATAGCCGCTGCCAGATCAGGGCGCCGTTCTGCCGTACATCAAAGACGTATGCATGCATGCGGCCGTGTGCTCACCGGCCGAACAAGAAAAACGGAAATGCACAGGGTACTGCGGCGGTGGCAAGAGGAGAGCGCGCCGTCAGTGCAAAGACAAGTACAAGCGTGTTCGCTGTTGATATAGATTGGCGAAGCACTTCAGAGAATTGCGAAGGTGATCCCAGTCCCGTTGAGCAATGCAGTTACAGCTGAATGATTCCCGAAAAGGCCCCAGTAAAAGTCCGAAGTACCCAACCAGTACCTCACTATATATATGCTCTGTTCAGCTATGATCAGTCTCCTATTTGTACTGCACTGTCTCTTTCTCTCTTATTCACTTCAGTCCAGGTACCTCGTTATGTCGAGGACTGACTAGGCTACTACAACAGCTGTGGTGTCACACGACGCTGCACACACTCCCGGGGTGAACCAACCTCCACAGGTCTACCTGTATGGTTACAAAAGCGAGGCAGCCTGCGCTCTCTTCTCATCGGCGTACTCTTCTAACAGTCTATCGATTTGGGGAACCTGAGGGCTCGCAAGGCCGCCGAGAGCACAGGTCCTTGCACGGGCATCAACGCAGAACCACATAATGCCAGGGAATGCAACACAGCGCACAGCGTGACGCGACCGGCGCCTGCACGGCACGCTGCGGTCTGCACCGCATCGACTCCACACTCCACATCGCCTCCCAAAATGTACACGCGGGTACAGTCCAATGCGGACTGACGCAGCACCGGGGATTCGAGATACCCCAACCTGCTGCGGCATGCTGCGGCGTGCTGCGGCATGCTGCGTATCCCACGCCCGGGCACTGAGCACGTAGCTGCTGCGGGTCGCGGCCGCAGCCTCGTTGCCGACGCTGCACGTCCCCGCCGGCGCTCCCTGCCCGGTTGCTAGCACGCACAGCACGCCATTCAACGGGGGACTACCTTCCACCAAGTTTGAGGCAATCTGGGTATCTCGATCAAGAAAACGTTGGGTTGATGCTTTGGGAGTGTGCCAAAAACATTTGCCATGGCGCCCGTGCCTGATTACAGCATGCGGCTGGAGACAGCAGCGGTGGCGCGGCCCTCTCATGGCCTCCACCACCGGCAGCGCCACGGCCTGGACGGTTGGCTGGAGATACGCCACAGCACGCAGCTCAGCACAGGCACAGCACAGCGCGCGAGTGGTTGCTGAGCATCCCCCCCCCAGCAGCTGCGCCCCTCGAGCACGCACCGACCAACCCTATGGGTTACTGCGTTACTGAGTTACTGAGTTTTGGCACTGTGTCGCGGTTGCAGCGTGTGCATGCCGGATGGTGTATACTCGCTTCTGGCCAGGGCTGCGCTGCGGCCAGATGCGACCGGCGACGTTAAGACGCTGCGGCATGCATGGCCGGGTGCATCGGGCAGCCCCTGCGCCAGCCGCCACCTCGCTCGAGCGCTGTGCGTGCTTTGCGTGCGTCTGGCGTTGTGCATTCATCAGCCGTACGCACGAGCACCATGCATGCCACACATGCACAGCGACAACCACATGCAGTGAATCTGCTGTATTCGGTTCATCCTGGAGCGCATCGGCCTGTGCCCACCGCACCGGCGCGCCTCGTGCAGCCATGCATGCGCCCAGGTGTGGCCGGCGGGGCTCTAGAAGGCAGGCTGCGAGAGGGGATCGGCTGGAGCGCCGCCAGCTTTGTTCTTGGAAGCCTTCGACCCGAGACCAAACTTGCCAGTCGGCTTCTTCGACGGGGGGGCGGCGGTGGGTGCGGCGAGGGGGGCCACCGGTTTTGGATTAGCCGAGGCTGCTCGCGATGCGGCCTGCATGCATGAGCGACATGTATGCGCAGCGAAAGACAGCTCCTGTCCCCGACGACCGGTGCGGTCCCGAGGTGGGGAGCCGTCCGGGGAGCGCATGCACGGTATAAACTACTCGAGGATGGCGAGATCCATGCAGTGAGGTACGTGCCCGCAGCTCGGGGCTGTGGGCTGGGCAGGGTAGCGATGGGGGGGAACGGCTTGATTGCTGACACGTGTGAGTCGTTGGTACCGAGTCATATAGCGCACGCACGCATGCTCGGTTTGCATGCTCACGCGAGCCGTCTCTAGCAGTCGGACTAACGGTGCGTCCGAACTGGTCTGCTGAGATCAAGAAATAGCGGCATTTCCCCTTGTATCAGACAGTAACAGTATCCAGGGTGGGAAGGGGAGGCAAGGAGGCCGCGTCGGGTAACGGCGGGGCATGCATGGGGGGAGGGGTGCGCACCGCGCGCTGGTTGACCGCCATGGTGGTGGGGGACATTGCGCAACACATCATGAAGCATGGGATGAGCAGCAGGATCGGGCTGAGGATGAAGCCGGTGAACGAGCCGACGACATAGGCCTTGTTGCAGTGCTCCACACCTGCATGCATGCATGCATGTCCTGGTATGCGCGGAGCGAAGGGGGGTGTCTCGCGCGGAGATGGGAGCCGGCCGGCCGCGGCGACGCGGCGGCGGAGGCGCAGGCAGATGAGAGCGCATGCGTGGCTGCTGTGGCCACAAGGCACATGGTCTGACAATGGAGATGCGGGGAGGGTAGTGAGAAACGGGACACCGCGCCGGAAGGGCAACGCATCTGGTTTGCGTGGAAACTTTGTGTGACGGCAGGTATGTGACGAACACAGGAGGACCCCCGGGAACAGGCTAAAGCATTGACGACGGCAAAATCAGGCATCCTGTAGCATTGATTCCGGTGATATCATGCCGACTGACGCGCAACGCCACGGATGCGCTGGCCGTATCTATACATCGATCGCAGATATCTCCGGCAATGCTTGCGGACAAAGCCATTGAGCCCTGGCAGGCGTCGATGTCACGCTCGTAGACGCATGCACTACAAAACCGTCGCTGACGTGAGGTGGTGCACTTTGTCACTGCAGCACGCTCGATGTTTGTGTGCTTTGCATTTGCAGCTTCTGTGTGTGGGTGAAAGTGGCTAGCGATGAGCCTAGGCTGCTGTTGTCTGATTCCATGACCTGGTCCACTTTGTGGGTTTGCCCTTGGTCTCTTTTGTAACTACTACAATGCTGTACTTGTATGATACCAATGCAGCTCGTAGTTCCACAGCGACACCTGCGGCTTGCCTCGGACGAACGCGGTGGTGGCCGTGCGGGGGCCATGGGCGTGTGCAGGTTCGCGGACGGCAGGCCTCGGCGTAGTCGAACGCCCCACAGAGGGGGTCGTGGGAGCACGCCGCGGCGCAAACAGCCACTACATAGACAATAGCAGCGATTGGGGCCATGAATGCGTGCGCTGTGGCTGGTGGACGAAGATATCCGAGTTCGCACTTGGCAGGCTGTCCACTCCGTCGTAGTCCTTGCAGATCTCCACCAAGGTGGCCTTTTCACCGGTCTCCGGGTTGACAAAGTTGGCGTCAGCTTCGCATACCTTGCAGTCCTTCGACGTGACTGCATACATGATGCCGAGCGATGCAAAGGCGACAAGCAGGAAGATGACTGCAGCCCAGCGCAGCCTCGCGGCCCTGGTCTCCCATCCGCAGTACATCCTCTTAGAATGCCTTCAACCTTAGTCGTAGTATCTTCTAGACCGCTGTTCGACTCTGTCGCAGCGGGGCTACAGTCGCAAGCACGTCCACGTCAGGCGCGGTGGCGACTTGCTGGGAGACTGTCGTGATTGAAGGCACAAGCCTTTCTTTCAAGGCATCGCGTCCTGCGAACGATGTCGAGCTAGTTTTTCGCTGCGCAATTCACGGTCGCGGGTGTGTACACGTTGACAGAGCAGTCTCGGCGCAGCAGGACGTGTGGATGATCGCGATATCGCGGAAGCCACCGTGGCCAGCAGTGTCCCAGCAGCTGCTGCAGGCTTGTCGAGATATAGCTGCTGGACGTCTGCCAAGCGCCTCACATGCGCCAGATGGCCTCTCATTAGCCACACTGTTGGTCAACACGCCCACGCCTGTATATACGTTAACAAATACACAGGTGTGAACAACAAAGTTGCTGAAATAGACGCAAGCGATGCGGGCCCGGCTTCTAGACAGCTGCCATCTGAGCTGCACGACATATCGAAACAACCAAGGGTGTGCCTTCTTCGTTTTTTGCAGTTGACGCTTGCGTGAATCGTGATCGGGACATGTCTGGAGGGTTTTCTGGTTTTCTACTCTGAACCCTAGTTCGCACCTCCTTTTAGGAATATAGTTACAAAAGAGTACAATTGTACTCTTGCAAGGGCAAACCCACAAAGTGGACCAAGGTCATGGAATCAGACAACAGCAGCACAGGCTCTTCACTAGCCACTTTAAATTTCTGAAATCAGATTTCTGAAATCAGAAATTTCACCTAGGGTTACCAATTACGTGGCCTATTCTGAATTACGGGCATAACGTAACGTATTCATGATTTATAAATGACGTACGCGTAATTTATGATACAGAATTTTCGCGCTCGCTTCGCTCGCAGTTGCCTCGACCGCACCCAAGTCGACCGCCCATGGGCCAAACATACGAGCGACACGGAACTACTACGTAGCAAATCTCACTGCCAACAATGGATCTTACAGCAGATCCAATTTCTCGTGTTACGTAC
>JAUMHO010011077.1:0-10820 GCA_032360965.1 Ulva armoricana | reverse complement strand
ACACACGCACACACACACACACACACACACACACACACACACACACACACACACACACACACACACACACACACACAGATACACACACACACACAGATACACACACAAGCCCAGCATATAGATGCCAGGTGATCTCACAGAGGAAACAAAGCGCTGCTGGTCATGCTGAAGGGCACAGGCACAGCACCAGAGTACCGGTCGACTGGAGCGGCGACCAATGACCGCCGCATGCATGCAGCCGTGTGCCCACAGGCACTCAGTGGCCATGGTGCACACGGTGGCCGACCACACTTCGGGCATGAAGGCGGCGTGCAGCTCGATCCACCCAGCATCAGCTCGGGTGCTGGCACCGACGGCTGGCACATGCAGTCCCATTCCACCGCAGGGCGCTGGCGACCCCAACTCCCACACACAGGCAGCCCAGTGTCCCCACACACTCCGCTGGCATGAGGCCCGGCGCATCCACACCCACACACCGGCAGCGAGCACACCTGCTTAATCGCCTCTTTGTCCAGGTCCCGGCCGATGAACACGATCTCGCTGTGGGGGTTGTTCATGTCGGCCTCTGTCAGCAGCTTACAGGCGGCAAACTGGAACGTCTCGTGCACACCCTGGAAGTTGAAGAGGCGCTTCTGGCCGTGAATGCAGAGCGTGCCCTTCGACCTGAAGATATCCTTGCCCCGCTCCTGCACACGACTGGCACACATAAAGCATCGAGCGCTCACACCAGCGTGCAGCGCGGCGGACGCCAACTATGACCTGTGCGGCCCCATGCAGCCGCGGCCGGGTTCAGGCATCGACAAGGAATCGCAGTGGCGCGTGAAGTGCACCGGTGCCAACCGAGCGGCGGGTATCTGTGTACGTGTTTGCAGTAGCCTCACTGCTCAGAGTTCTTTACTCGCCACTCATGCACACACCATGAATCCATGGGTATCACAGAGCACGTGTCTGCGTACCAACCGGACCACCCGTGGTTGTGCCATGGCGGCAATGTTCATACAGAGACATATACACGGACACCTTGTCCTCGAGTGAATCACGGACACTGCCAGATCATCAGGCGAGGGGCGCACCAGCAGCAGGTCTCGCATGAACATGTTGAACAGGTAGTTGTCCAGCGCGCCAGGAAGCAGGATGCCGATCGAGCGCACAAAGTTGAGGTCGTGGAGGGCGCGGGTCATTCGCCGCGGTCGCTTGCTCTTCCGCACCGCGGCATCATCATCCTCCGCACCCTCCGCGACCCCCGCCTCCGCGGCATCCCGCTTCTCTCCCGTTATCGCGGACGATGGACCAGCTACTGAGGAGCCACCGCCGGCGTTGGCGAGCTCTGCAACCGCCCCGGCGCCAGAGCTGGGGTCCTCCTCATCTGAACTCGTCGCTGTGTCCAGGAACTGGGGATCGATCTCCAGTGCCCGAGTGAGAGAGAAGCTGTTATTGTCGAGGATCTGCACTGGCAGCGGACGCTGTGACGATCTGCTGTAGCAGGAGGTGCGTCATCGGAGCGTGTTGTTGGGCATTTGCCTACGGGCCATGCGGGAGAAATCGACTGCCCTGTGGCACAGCTTACATGATACCTAAGGAGGAGAATGGTGTGTCAATGACTAGGGTACCAGAACACTGCATTACACCCCATGCTTGTGTGTTGTGTTGGTGCCAGCAGCCAGGGCCATCTAAGGATGACAGAGAAGGCAAGTGACGCACCCGTGTGATCCAGTTAGGGCAATCATCTGTGTCCAATCTTGTATGCACTAACCGGGCGATTGCATTGATTCCCCGGATAGAATCCTCCACTGCCATGAGCTGCTCACCAGTAACTAGGTCGATCTTGTTGAGCAAAACCATATCAGCAAACGCGATTTGATTTACGGTCTCATTGACGGCTCCACTATCAGCGGCATTACCAGCATGGGTGAGGTGTTTATGCAAGTGGAGGGCATCAACCACAGTCCTGCATACATCAAAGCACTGGGCCTAGCTGGAACAGAGTCACAACTAGCATGCAATATGACCGGAAAAGAACTGCCTCCTGTGATAAAAGCTCTCGAAGAATTGCAGGAGGAAAAGGTAAATGCGTACACAATGCTGTCGAGATGGTAATGCTTCTTCACCCAGGGATTCGCAAAAAATGTGAAGGCCACGGGCGCAGGATCGGCCAGCCCAGTCGTCTCTAGAATGACGTTGTCATACGGGTGACCTGCTGCTGTGGACCTGCGCTTTAACTCGGATAGCGCTGATAGAATGTCCTTGCGCAGGGAGCAGCATATACACCCGTTCGAGATGGTGACGAGGTCTTCTTTGGAGCGTAGCTGGTTGGAAACTGCATAGCAGGCGATATTTATCAATGTATTCGGTCATAATATGGCAGGTATTTATTAGTATTCGACACTGCAATTTATAAATGCTCGAGTGGGCCACCATGACATCACAGCCTGGTGTTCTGGAACGGGCGTGCAGTGGCGCAAACGCCCGGCCACCAACCAATTAGGATTAAAGAAAACTATCGGATGGTATTTGCGACCAGGTAGTTGAAAGCTAGACGCGGTCGATGTTTTGATCCTAACCTGTGGTGAACTACATATGAACCGCGCATCGACACATCTGAACAACCAAGCTCTACGCGGCCGCACAAACTGAGGTCGAAAGAGGGCGCCCAAAGATTGACGACAGCAAAGTTTGGTACGTGGCCGTTGGGCAGGTGCAAGTGTGAGTGCAACACAGCACATGAACAGCAAGAGCGCGGGCAGCAAAAGTACTGTCAGCAGGCATTACCACTGGCCTCCCGGCTGGACACTGCGCGCAGGCTTCAACAGCGAGCCATAGGTAACATGTATGAACGAATATACTACAGCGGATGAGAGATATACAGAGGATGTCGACTGTGTACGAAACTCTGAACGGAACCACTCCAAACCAAGACCGACACGCCATGGAACCCTCGCATAGGCTACATAAAAGTATGTGAGAGAATATAAAATCAGCATGCAGAGCCATGCATCGTCGTATGGCGCTTCCTCCACCAGCCTCGTGTGAAGTACAGCAGTGTCAGCACACACCCGTGTATCGGAATGAAACGACCATTCACCAACGCAAAAAAGGTAATGGACAAACGCATTCTGCCCTGAAAAGCAATTTAACCTGCTGTACAGATGCAGGTTCAACGGTAGGCAGTACTGGAGCTTCCGACGACGTACCCAGTTTGGCATCCAGATTTACAACGCCGAATTCATTTTCGATCACTGCAATCTTCTTCTCGTCACACATCTGAACAACTTTGTTCAAGAGAGACGTCTTGCCGGCTCCGAGGAAGCCCGTCACAAGAGTGACGGGTACAGACTTGCGAATGCCGCAACCCATATCGCCGGGCGCCTCCCCAACGCCAGGCACCTCAGCGTTCATCGTATTGTCTTCAGGTGCTGAAAATTGTTGTAAAGCTGGCAAAAAGTATCGGTCCTACTGCGCTGACAAGGACCTGCAGACGGATGCACGACACCCCCGTTCAGTCTGCTTTGTGGATGAAAGAATTGGTGATAGATGTTGCGCTCCAACTCAAACTTTGCTTTCGTACTTGGCAGTGAAATCAATATAGAACACTTAGCATTCACTGTTCAGACGCAAGCACTCGATCGGATTCCTGACGTCATGATTGAATCCAACCTCACGATTACAACAAGTGGGAGCTGAAGTGTATATGGCAGCTTAATAGCATTGTTCGGCCGCTTCGCAGGCTCAAGTGAATGTCAAATCCGCCGTCCATGGAAGCCTTCATGTATGTGGCGTTCAGATTCATAGGATGATTCCGTTGGGGGCCTCTGAGCTGCCCCGCGCGCGCGACGTCGCAGAAGCCAGTACTGCACCCCGAGCCTACTACGATCATACGATCACATGACCGCATACCCTAAACCTCCTACCATCCAATGCATGAGGCCGAGTTGGATGTTTGGTGACTACGTGGCGCGCATTGTCTTTGTGTTGTCCAGCTCAGCATCACCAGGCCACAAATCCATGGACGCCATGTTTGAAAGACTTGTCTTAAAGATAGATGTCACTTTGTTCATGGAGGGTCAAAATTTCCAGCAGTGAGACAGTACGCCGGCGGCCGAGGATTTGGACACCGGGTTTCGACTGCAGAATTTGGAATTGGCTGTCGTGTCCCCACCGGGGCTCGCCAGCCCGTGTCGCCGAAGTGAACTTGGATGCAAAATGCACACGTGCACAGGAAAAAGCACAGGGAAAAAAAAAGTACCCGGAAGTAATCAGGCGCATGTACGTGGCTTCCTGGAAGATTTCACCTCTGATTCAGTTAAGCTTTGATCAGGGAAAAGCTGGTCATTGTAAGTGATGCCTGTTAAATTTTGGCTTTGCATGATACCCGAATTGTCCCCCTCTTTTGAGTGCGTGAGGCCTGCAGCGCTGATAAGAGCAAGACAAAAAAGCACTCGCAGAGCTGCCTTGCACAAAGAAAACGAGTCGTGGGGACGACTCCGAGATGTAAAACCTTGATCACACCCTTGAGCATGGCGTTGTGAAATCCAGTATTTTTTTTTTGGCGGACAGGGTCAAAACAGGAGCCGCAGACCTGTACCAGCAGTCCCGCATGCTAGGGCCCCCACATGGCCATACAGCAGGCCTGAATGCCGCACGCGAAAGGCTCCTGTGTCAGCTGCAGGGCAACACAATGTGATGTGTGATGACCTGGAGGCCCTAGGTATCACTGCAGCGTCTCAGTGGTCGGCGTGTGTCCTGGAATTGCTCCAGGATTGCCGTGATAGCCTCAACATGTGGGTATTAACCCCTCGCATGCTGCCACCCAGGCCACAACGGCGATGTGCTGCTGACCGCCAAGCTGGTTTAAATTATTATTTTTACCCCTGGCTGGGCACCCGGCGGCAGAGGCCCCTCTGGCCGCAATGACCTCCGCTTGCACTCGGCAGCTTCTTGCTGCACCCGTGTTGCATCGGCTGTGGTGCCCCCGTTGGCCTGTCTTCAAGCTACCCCCCTTATCAAGTTCCGGCTCCACCGCATGGTGCCCCTACCTGCAGCTGATGCCGCCCCTGTACATGCGATGGTTCGCGCTTCTGCGTATGTCTGCACATGTAAATGTAAATGTAAATGTCACACTTTCTCGCCATATCCTTCAAGGACCTTGACATCTCTGGACAACCAGGCCCACAGGCCATGGGGGTAAACCACCTGGAAACCCCCCTTAGACAACCGCACGCAACTCACAGGGCCTCCTCCTGTGCCAAGCGAGGTGGTCGCACACGATTGCATGCATGCCTACATGTACAAACGCTGTGGCCGATGCCCGTATGGGTTT
Source organism: Ulva armoricana (assembly GCA_032360965.1). NCBI lineage: Eukaryota > Viridiplantae > Chlorophyta > Ulvophyceae > Ulvales > Ulvaceae > Ulva > Ulva armoricana. The sequence continues at coordinate 5,503 of JAUMHO010011077.1, read as the reverse complement.
GGCGTGATGCACAAATTCTATACATCAACTTTTTTGGAGCTTGGGTGGGTCTGGGGGGAAGGGGGGGGCGGGGGCGGGGTGGCTGGTTGGTGGCTGTAGGGGCAAGGGGCTGGCTGGGGGAGTTGGGGGCGATGAGGGCACAAGCTCGAGAGTAATACTGTTTTTGGGTATTCTTTGTACTGGTGTCACCGTCGTGCCGCAGCTGCGACTGGTATGGTGCGTAGTTACAAGTGCCCTTGTAGCTGCTTTTCTGATTGCGTTGTCTGTGCGTGTTGCGTCCTTGTTGGAGTCCTTGCCGGCCGCCTCGAACGTGCACTGTCCTAACAGTACGTGTGGTGTCTGCCTCCCAGATCTGGGATCTAGATTGGTCCTTCCTCAGAGCATGGGTCACTGATGTCGCGCCCTCCCCTCTGCCTGCCACCTTTCTCCACTCGCACGACAGTGTCACGACAGTGCCCCCCCCCACCCCCCTCCCTGCCCGGCGGATGCGATTTGCCTGTCTGCTTTGCCCGCCCCTACTTGTACGGGTGCCGTGGCCGATGGCCGTTTGGGTCTGGCGTAATTCTCGATCCTCCTGATTTTTTATATTTTTTTTAAACAAAAGAGGCAGAGGCAAAACGACCAAGTGCTTCCACCATGTGGACCAATTCACGGTATGAGGCGTACGTCACACGCGCTCCGAACGGTCGTTCCGAAGGGGGTCAAACACCGCTGACTTGCACTTTAGCTATATGCACATGCACTTGCCCTCTTCATGCATATACATATCCGCGAGTGCATTTTCTTGGCGTTACCAGGTTGAGCCGTAATCACGTCTCCCTCCTGTCTAGAGCTCGAACACACTTGGTTGCATGGAAAGGCCGACGTCGGGTTGCTACGCTAATCACGTGTCTGCACAGACAGCCAGACTTCCAGGCCTAGGGGCCTTCACAGTCCTGCTGCTGCATGCATGGGCAGACATCGTGCCCGACGAACATAGAAACTCGTTGACAGCGAGGCTCGTATGTGCAGTGCGAGGAGGATTCAGAAAATTGAGCAGCGCTTGAGGCAGCCTGAAGCCAGGGCTCTGGGCCACAGCGAACCAAACCTGCAATGCAAGGGGTGAGGAAGTGACGGCTTAGCAAGTGATGTGGGCGAGGACATTGCTTACCGTGTGAAAGATTTCGCATCCATGCCACAGAGCGGTACCGCATGCCGCAGAGTCAATGCAACCTTGCATCCTGCGTCATTGCCGGAGCTTCCTGCGTCATTGACAAAGCATCAACGGCGTTTGCCTGAAAACGACTTAGAGGCACACTGGTGAATCGAATCGCTGATTTGTTTATCTATACAGGTGGACATTATCAACTACATGAGCTCCGTAGGCCCTAATGGTGCTCTCTGATGCGTTCGCAGAACTGTGTAAACATGTGACCATCGTTGCATGCGCCGAGACAGCGAACCGCGCGCCTGTGCATGGTTCGTGTTTTCTCATGACGTCATATAACGTTGATTAGAGGCCTTTCAGTCCGGAATGCAAGGCCCTGGGACCGCGTGATGCACTGATCAGCAGATGATCATTGTAGGCATGAGCTGCTCCAGCCGATCGATATCATGAGTGGCTCGACCGGGAAAGGAAGCTACCAAACCGTAGCTATCACATCCTAGTACCTTGTGCGCCACGCATACACACAGCCGCTGTTCACGCATTCGTTCGCGTGCGCGGTGCGATGCTTCATATACATGAGGCCTTGCGTAGGTGGGCATGGATGGCTTCTCATGCCCGCGTGCCCAAGCATTCGCTTGCCCAAGCATGCGTGATTGCTTTGTTTCCCTCGACTCGCCTACTGCGCGAGCGTGTGTGCCTGCGAGAAACGTTGCCTGAGTGTCCAGGCGAAACAATTGCATGCGTGCCGTCCCACAGCTGTGTCTGGGACTGTGTAAGAGAAAGCCAAGACGTTTCAGCATTGCTGTTGGTCCTTGCTTGCGTCATGAATGCGGCCTTGACGTTTGCGTTCCCTACAACAGCAAATGCCCGGCCCTCCAATGAGAAATACGTGCCGAGCTTCAGACGTACACGTGTGCAAATGCGGACCGCAACGTTACCTGCAGAGGTGCACGTGCACATCTGAACAATCACCACAGCCACAATGGGTTTCTGGTTGACGTTGTTGCCTTTGCGGACGGTGTGCTTGTACTGGACGCGCCGGGCTTCGTGCCCGAGAGTCGTTTCGGAAAAGCGATCCCGATGTCCTCTGTCCAGCAAGCGAGCTTATCGTAATCTTATTTCGGCCTACAACATCTTGGAAACGGACACTGGAAGTATAATCTCAATGCACCAGTCATGACCTTGAAATCACGCGAGAGGCGCGCCCGTGTGCCATGGTGTGTCCATGAGGTGGTCTTCTCGTTTGCAACGTGTCTCAAAATATCATGGTTTATGGCAGCAGCTCATAATTCTGAATGTAGTATGCACACGCGTTTCTGGTCTCTCAGTGCCTTGGAAGATGCAAGACTTCAGCAAAACCGGTACCGCTCTCTGGTGAGCCTCCGCTAGCAACTGGACGTCCAGGCTGCTGTCACTGTTTGCATTTTCAGGCTGCAACTTCTCACAAGAGCAGCGTCTTCTCCCTTTATTTTTTATATGCCTACGCTGCCCTGATCAGCACGGAGCAGAGGAAGGGCGTGCATGCCCTCCTTTGTTGAGATCTGAGCATGCAGGCCAGCATGTTCTGTTGTGTCTGCCACGAGTCTCGCTTTGGCCCATGCGGACGTTAACTACCCAACTCCGTTGAACAACTATACATACTGGCTACTGCTTCCGCTTCCCCCGTAGAGGGTCACTGGTGCATTCATTCATTCATTCATTAAGACTCGGCGTGCATGCATTCTGAACCCAAGAGGCATGCAATTGGCCTGGCACGTCAGCGGAGGTGGAGTGCAGCTGCGTTGGCCACCCGGGACATGCCAGGAGGGAAACTCTTGTGCCTTAAACCTCATGTGCTTTAGTTTGTGGACATTGACCTGACCAACCACCTTGCAGCATCGCCCAGCACCACTCGTGCAGCAGTACGGCCGCGGGGGTTTGGTCCTCGAGGTCCACAGCGGGTCGGGCATGAAGAGGTAGCACAGCAGAGAGCATGGGGGAGTTGTGCGGCATGCGCAAGGCTCCGGGCTGCAAGGATCCGGGCGGCAGCGCTCTTGGCGCGCCACAGCATGCTGTATAGTCCCACACCTGCGCCCTCATAGCACCACAAATGGACTCGGGTGACACAGACGAGGTTGCGGTCGGTGCGTCTCCAGAGAGCGAGCAAGCACATGTGTCGTGCGGGAGCTAATCTGATGGGAATCCTTGGTCACAGGGTATTTGAGTTAGTCCGATGGCCGATGGCATTCCACAGGGTCCCGGTTATCCGGAGATGTCAAAGTCCTTGTAGGATATGGCGAGTAAGTGTCACATTTACATTTACATTTTACAGGGCAGCTCTGGAGGTCCAGCGTTGGTTCTGCATGGGCGCCATGCATGCTGAGGTCGGCTCTCGTTCGGCACGGACTGGCCGCACTTCTCGGAACTCGAAAAGGCTGTAGAGACTATAGAGTAGCCGCCTCAGGCCAGCATGTGCTGGCGGACGGCGGCAGTGGAAGCTGGTCTCGTGGGTCACCCTCTGTCGCACTGGTCGCACTGGTGGATCGTACTGGTGGGTTAGCCTCGGTCGCACTGCGTGGCGGACAACTTGGCCATGGAGTTTAGCTCCGCCGTGGGGTGAGATGTCCGCGGCCGGCTATGTCGCCACAGCAGTTGCAATTTGGCTCAGGCATTCCTTATGGACCTCCTGGCGCCGCTACATGGCGCCCCTTCCCAATGCCGCCCTCTTGGTGGTGCCCCCCACTGCGCCCGTTTTACACTTGTCCGCCCCTACCAGTAGGCGTGCTGTGGCCGATGCCCGATTGGGTTTGGAATGATGCCCATCTTAAAATGTTCGCTCGTTTTCCCTCTTCTTGAATACCAAGGTAGATGTATTCACGTGTACAATTACAATCACATGTGCACTACATTTGTGAGGTTTAAGGGGGGGCTTCATCTTGCCCCAGTCGGCCAGGACGTCCGCGGGGACCCGCTCAAATGTATCGGAAATGGCGGGAGGGGCGCCGGGCCGATTTGTGCGGCCACATGTGGCTGTTGTGCCATGCGACAGTGCCTGATTCACAGACCTGCCAAAGCCGAAAATCCTGATGCCTCAGGGCTGACTGTGACCGAGTTTCCCCGACACGTGGTCGTTGGGCGTGGTGTCGACAGCCACATGGCTGTGGTGGAGAGCAGGTAGCATCACATTGACACTGCCTCAGAGCATGACTGTCTCAAAGCATGACTTGTTCGTGACTAAAAAATAAGAACGTAGTATGGGAAATGCCATCACATAATGTTGCTCGCCATCACAGAGTGCTGCTCAGAGCCAGACTTCATTCACCAGCATGTGGCCTGGCTCGCTCTCAGCCGCAGGAGCTTGTACTTGTCCCACGCCATGGAAATATCCGTTCACTTGGTGGTAAGCTCTTCAGCTGCAGGAGCACGTGTTCGCGTGCGTGGCTTGCGTGGTATGCACGCGAGCATCAGCATGTTTGTCCAACGTCACCCCGACTGCACTCTCACCATACGATAGGCAATCCTGAGTGCGTTGGGAAGTTCCACCAACACGCATCCTCCAATTGCGCACATGAACAGATCTACGGATGTAGGTCTGTAGGTGTGTCGGACCGGAACGATCTCTCTGTCGACATGCACAGGCTGCATGCACAGGCCGCATCTCTGTTGCGATGAGCTCCTATATCCTAGATCCTGCAATGCAATATATAGTAGTGCTTGTATCAGATGGTTTGTCTGTTGGATAAGTCCAGTGTTTATTTGTGATATTCGCGGTGATGTGGTGCTTCCGATTATCTGTTCGGATGCACATGCGTGTTGTGGGCGAACAGCCATTATTTACTCCTGCGGATTGCCGCAGTCCACACGTTTCTTGATTTTGATGTGTTGTGAAGGCGCCGCGATATCGGCAGTGGCTCATCCATGGCCTGCGAATTGACGTTCTTGTCACCGGCCACATCGCAACCACCGGTTCGAGGCTACTCAGCCTGTACATCTCTGCAGCATGATTGAATGGCCATAAACCTTCGACAGCTCTGGTTTTTGTGCACACATTTCTCAGTCCACTGCCGGAACAAATGACCTCTGACTATCGGCTGCAGCGCGGCGAACCACAAGGAAGTTCAGCAGTGCCATGAACACCACACATTGTAATCCGATTTGTACTATGTATTTTGATGAACGAATCAGCATCTCGGCGGAATGTTTAGATGACAGCATGGAACTGACACACATACCTGTTTGGCGAGTTAATTTACTTGTGTCTGGATGTTTACGTAGGACATCTGGGTCAGTGGGTGGTTAGGTTGAGTGTGTGGTTGATCTTCTGGGTTGGTTGTTTTTTCGTGTGCTTTGGTTGGCTTGTGATTTACCCCTTGGCGC
>JAUMHO010011066.1:0-10821 GCA_032360965.1 Ulva armoricana | reverse complement strand
AGAAAGACTCCAAAAATGAAACATCCTCAAAGTACCTGCACCTGCATGGCAGCACGTAAGATCCAATCATGGCTGACGTACACTGACATCCACAGTCAACACCGGCAGTCGGAGCACAAGCGGCGAGAGCTCTAGGGCGAGAGCTCTAGGCGACAGTAGGAAAATCACACCATCATGGATAGCGGGATGGCCTCCTGAGACAGCATCAATTGCCACGTTGCACACTACGTGTGCTCTTACCAGGACCGAGCTGTCTGTTCTGCATGTGCTATGTGTTCAGAACGCAGCCGCACTGGCCTTGTGCGTGGAAGGCCCGGCCGCATGTTATGCAGGTTGACGGAACCCTTGCATGACAACATGGCACACCTGCTGTGAAGTGTACTGAAGTCTCGCTGCCATTTGTTTGTCCTCGTTTGCCACCTGGCGTGCACGTTTCTGTGCTCGTTTTGCCAGTGTGCGCTCTTTAACAAAGGCCTGCCTTGCTCTTTTGTCTTGGACAGTTTTCTTCTTGTCATAAGCAGCCTTCACCTTGGGTGGCAGAGGTGCTGGTTGCACCATGTTTGTCTGGGGTATCTGGAAAACGTGCATGTGTTGTTTAAGGGCTTCACATGAGCATACCTTTGCAGTTTACAAATATGAGGACAACATGTGGTGTACATTCAATCGCTAAGTACCGGGAAGTCATCGTCTGCCCGCCAAATCAACTCGTCAATTCTGCTAGGGAACATCACCTGAACATTTGTGCGGTCCTGGAGAGGTGTCCGGTTGGATGCAGCAGCCCTACTCATATCATACAGCATGCTGGCGCGTGATACGTGGGGAAGGAAATCAATAATACCTGCATGACAAAGGTTCTGGTCGGCGAAAACATTGCTGGATGGGATATGCCACAACTGGCTAAAGCAGAGGAGAGGGCATTCACCATTGAGCACAGGTGCTGCCTCCATGTGGCCGGCAGCAGCGGCGACAGGCAGCGCCGTGCCCATGCCTGTGGCGGCGGTTGCATGGGCGAGGGCGCCACTGCTGAGCATGTGGGCAGCCTGCCTCTCACCGGCAGCAGCGGCGACAGGCAGCGCCGTGCCCATGCTGCAACGGCCTTCTTCATCACAATCACTGTCCCAATCTTCAAGTTGGCTGTCATCTACAAGTGGATCGGTGTGAGCCAAAACTTCACAGTAGTCTTGCAGCGCTGTTGGTGGGGTCATCTGATGGTCGTCGAAAACGGAAGCCTGCATGGTAGTGCAAATTTACATCACCATACCCTACAATGCAGCCACAAGCGTCTTGGTCGGGAGGAGCACACCACATACTCGGTGAATATCAGTAATGCCTGCACACCAGCGCGGGTGATCGTGCGGCGTGCCCGTTGAGGTAAATGAAGATGTTGTGATGTAATTCTGCCGTCAATCTCGCTGCCAGTCTCTGAATCACTGGAACTGGTGGGATCAAGGGTGTTGTCGAGTGCAGGGACGGGTAATGCTGCGTCGCCTGGAGGCGAGGCCCTCAAGTCGACGTCTGGTGTTGGAATCCTCTGGATCAGCATAGCATGCCCGGACTGGAAAGATGACATTCCTGCAGCATGGTGACTGCCTGCCGCTGCGCAGTAAACGCGCATGCTGGTGGATGCATCGTCCTTCGACAGCTGGTTCTGTGTTTGTCGCTCTGGCTCCCAAACCACAGCAGGAAATTTAAGGGCAGTGCCATCTGCGGCAAAATCTAGAAGGGCATCGATGTCGGATATGGTTGGATCCTGTGACTCTTGAAGCTGCTGGGCCCATGCCATGCGCAAAGACACGAAATCCCTGCAACACAAGCATCTTGTGACCGTTTCAAGGTTGGCGTACATGTGTTTCACCCAGCCCCACTGGCACCGAAGAGCCCATACCTTGCATAGCTCTTTTGTAGAAGCCATGGCTAAACTTTCATCACGCACTCGTTTGCGGAACAGCTCACCACCTCTGTGTCTTGCCTGCAGGGCAGTCAGAACTCTGCGGAGGTGACCGAGAAAAGGGTCGCTTGAAGATAGATCAAATGGAGCCCCTTGAAGCAAAGGTTGCGAGAGACCCTTCTCGTCTTGGGCTGCAGCCCAAGCTAAAATCTGGTACTCTGTTGTGGGACGTAGCTTACGTTCGTTGTTCCTTGACATTGTCCTGCACGTAAGGAGCACAGTTGCACATAGCGTCCCTAAGCTACCCGCAGTGTGTATTATGTGCGAAAGGTTCTGTGAAAAGAAAATACGATGACATTGACGAGACATGCTGCCATCTGAGCGCACCTGCTGAGCTCTAACAATGCAGTCGCAATCCGTTTGGACACCTCCTGTCTTCCAGCCTTCACACAAATGTCAGTGACGTACCTCTTCACTTTCGCAATGGCTTTGGAAATGTCGCGTCTGATAATGTGGCCCCGGACGCAATGCACTCGACCGAGCTCCATCGCCTATATGAATAATGTCGGTTTTTGCAGACACAGCCGCGTAAACATGACGCCATGAAACTGTATCAGCAGCTCGAGTGGGTGCGCACTTCGTCAAGGCAGTTGTCTTGACGCCATGCGTCGACGTCAGGCGCCGTTAGCTTGTCCTTTACGGTGGAGCCAATGACAGAGCCCACGCTAAAGACATCAAGTCTAGTGACAACATCAATGGGCATGTTCCACGTAGTGTAGGCAACCGCATGTGCAGTCATGTAAGGCAAGACGAGGCTCAGCTTCTTGTACAGCAACAATTCCGCCTACAAACGAAGCGTACACACTGCGTTAATTCGATTATTCCCGTATAATTTCAGTTCCCTCGTGCACGGCCTTCGTGGGGAACATTGAGATGAACGTATGCTAGTGTTAGCGAATTCGAACACGCATGTCGCCACATTGCAAACCTGAATGTCTTACGAGGCAGAACGTACTTCAGACTTTTTCCTGTGCTTTCTGCCACTGTTATTGGCTCGTGTACTCGGGCCTTGCTGCCCCTGAGGCATCGGTGTGCGAACTCGGCCCGGATCGTCTAGTGCAAGGGATCCCATGTTTGGGCCGATGATGTCAAATTGCCATAGCATGCCATCAATGAGTGGATCACCAATAGCAACATCGAATATTTTCTCTGCTGTGACATCACTGAGCGACACGCATCCGCGTACGCTGAAGAAGGGGATGGTACTCGCCTGTCGCAACTTCCGCAGGAACTCCGCCTTCAATTCGTCGACGTGATCCTCCATGCACTTCCGGCTGCTTTTACTAAGGTTCAAAATGACTACGTCTGTATCAAGCACCAGAAAATTCACACTTTGCAGTTCAACCGCCTTGCGAGAAACCGTGGCCGGCTCCATGTTTCAAGTACTTGTCCCAATCACAAGATTAGCTCACTTGATATTCGGGCTATGATGGTACGATCACATATCAGGAGGAATTTCAGAATGGAACCTAGCCATCATTTGCAATGTGTTGTTGTTGACTTCCAAGGACCTGTGGCCACACGTGTAAACGGAGTCACACATAGGCCTCTTGTGATTTCATTGCCGCCCAGGGTGAGTCAACTCTGGTTGCTGACACATATATTCGGAACGCTGGCATCTTCATCCTTTCTCCAAATGCATTCTTTACACAGGTACCATCAGCATGTAAACAGTTCCAAGCTTTGCACCCCCAGCAAAATTATTGCTTCTAAACCACAATCCATTCAATCAGCGCCCGTGGAATCCGCTTCCGGGTCAATGTGCCCGTGATAGCCCATTTTGTTGTATGTGATCCAACTGTGCTCACAACCTTGGGGAAATGACACAAGTGGACATTGAATTTGCCTCACATGCACAGCCCATGGATAGCCAGATGCCAAGCGTGTGGCATTGGCATGCAGCACTCGGGGAACAACACATGCACCCCGCAAAGGCTCGTCGTTGAAATCAGTCTCTAACCCTGCACCAGCCCTGACTGCTAGGTTGGAATACAAAATCCCGGAGGCAATTCTAGCCTCGTCATGCCGCCAACCCAAACCCGCTTGCCGCACAAGTAGCAACTGCTTGATGTGCATCACACAAGGCTCCTGCTTGCCTTTTCGCATGAAGGGCACATATGCAAAGTGATCAAGTTTGGTGCGGCCACGTGCAAAGCTTCCTGCCTCAGTTCGCACAAGTGCTCCTCCACCCTTGATTGATGCAGAATCAGCCCTCCTAACGACAGCTGCGTCTTGAATCCTGCCGTCTACTCTGCGCCCCAATATATGACTCCGCCGAAGAACTCCGGCCAGAGCTAAGTCACCTTCAACTCGATGCTGCCGCTGTCTACGGTTGGTAACACGAACATGCATGTCCTCAAGAAGGTTTGCAAATTCGCCTACCTGCAGGTGGGAGAACAGGTCATACTCAAGGACTACGCCATGTGACGAGGTTGACACTAGTACTGGCATGTGGCAATCAGCTTCAGCAGCTTCTGTTGCCTCTATAGGGCATTGTTTCATTGGTGGCACAATGTAGTTGTACATGTTTCAGAACAGTGGGTAGGGAATGCAAAACAATGAAAAGTTAGTCATGCAAGAGCCCTTTTAGGGCGTACCGCGTCATTGTTGTCACCTGAGTAAGCTTCACGGAAGCCCTCCACCAACCGAACACCATATGCATCCATCTTGTCAAGCTTGATCTCGGATGAAGCATCATCGGTAGCCTTGATCGGAGCATCAATGTTGTCAAACGCACATTTATTCAAGCACAGGCCCATCTCAGTCACGCAGAGACCGGCTGAAGCTCTGTCCGGGCCACGCGTGGCATGACCGGTAATGCGACCTTTTGTCCTTCTTACAGCTCGCTCCCCCCAGACTTCTGTGTGAAAAGCTGTGGGACCTAAAGAAATTGCCTGCTCAGGGATATGTACCACTGCCCTGTGAAGTAGCAACGTCAGGAGTTGGCCCTGCAAATGCCGCTCAGCTAGCACCGCAAAGCAGAAAAGATGATTCTGAGCCTCCCGAATCTGCGGCAATGTGTGCTGGCCTGGAAGGTACAGAAGAAAATACAGGGCATATGTACGTAAATGTGCCCACATCTGCAGAATTACTGAGTGTATCTTGTCTTTGAACATGCCAAATAAAAGAGCACCAGAGATCTCCAGAAATGACAATGTCTCCTCAAACAGCCAGCCACTGATAGGTGCATTCCTGCAGACACTCGCTCATGTAAGGTGCGCCCCATTCCGTAAACGCTCCACACATTAACCCAAACATATGATGTTGCCTACCACGCATGAAAGCATGCAGCCAGGCTTGCAACATGGTGGAGAGGTGCACACCCTCTCAAAGTGCAGAATGGGCGATTGAATGAGCTGGTTGGTCGAATTCTAGTGATGACTTCGCAGTCGATCTCGCGCTGCAACTCAAGCGGTATGTGAAATGGCTTCTTGTCAACGGCGAGTCCACTGGATGTGTTTGTGACGAGACACAGAAAAGGGCGCGTCAAACCATGCAGAATTGTATGAGCCATTGGCTCTGCGAAGAACAACTCATACATGCAACAGCTGTTAGTTAAACTCTGAAGTGCCATGCATAGCCAAGTATCCGGCCTGGTTACCCGGGTGCTAGCAAAACCAGGAACCATTCACGCCTGATCGCACCGGTATCCCTTTAGCAAGCTTTGCTGAAATGCATTGGTACCACGACTGCCCAACTCTTTATGCTCTTCATTGGCCATCCGGTGCCGGGCTGAGGCTACTTTTGCACACCCTGCATGCAACCCACTCAAAGTTCAACAACGCCATGTACAGGTGCCTATGGAAACCAATTACCAGTGTAGTGGCACATCTGTTCAGCACATCAAGCAAATCCATCCGGAAGCACAGCCTGAAGCAAGATTGGCAACACACAGACAACAAGGTAAAATCGTACTCTGACTAAGCAGTCGCTCCTCCGCACTATTTGGATCAGCTCTCAGCCGCCCTCCGTTTGCCGCTTCAGGTGGCAGTGGGTGTTTCAGAGCTGCCCTCTTGGTTGCCTGGTCTGCAGTCAAACTCCTCATCGCATCTTGGACGGTAGTGACAAGCAGGGGTCTAGCTGCCTCGGGATCAAATCGTCCATTCCGTCCGTAGTTGACTTCCACTGCCTCCCATTCTGTTGCGGACTTGTTTGCCTGATCTGGCACACGAAACATCAAAGCGTGTGTTGGGGCGCAGTACCCCCGCATAGCGTTATAGAGGAGCAGTTGACCATCTGACATGGTCCGCACGCTACGGACACCACACTTGTCACATGCCGTCCTTCCCGAGTGACCGGGAGTCAGTGCCAACTTCCCCCGAGCGGGTGTGTCTGCGTATGATATCGCCAGAATCGGAATTACCTTCCGGACTTTGTTTAGGCAAGGGTCAAACACTTCAACAACCTTGCCTACACTGCATTTGTTCCCTGCAGAGGATATCAGTGGTGCTTCAATCAAAAGTGTGACCGCTGCAACACAAATTGGACGACATGAGACTAGCATAGCGTGAAATCGTTCTAATTGAGACAAGCAGGAACACACCATCAGGCAAAGGGATGGGCTCGAAACACTTAAATTGCTTCACAATGATATGCATAAAGTCTTGGATGTATGACGGCTCTTTCTGTCCTCCAATGAAGGCGAGGAGATAATTTGCCAAATTCTTGTTGACAAGGCAGCCCGGAAGGTCAAGACACTTCATCGCAATGACAGTAGTTGTGCTTTGGCTGTTGCCGTACAGCTGGACACCGTCACAGAAGATACCAAAAAGCAGGACAAGGATGTCACCAGCACCAGTCATAACCTCGTCACTCGGATCCGCTGTTGGCTCTAGATCCGCAGGGTCGTCCAAATCACAGTTTTGGGAAGTCTCTTGGTTATCACCAGTCAAGGCATGCTCCTCGAGGTCACCTTGCTCCCCCATGCTATCACCCATTGAAGAGACATCATCATTAGTGACGACTGTGTATTCTGTCAAAATACCGTGGTGTGCTTTGTCAAGCTCAGCATAAAAGTCAGAGTCCAAGAATGCACGTGTACGAGTGCCAGCAAATCGCGCAAATAACGGATCGCTGAACATGTACCGAATCACATCCGCTATGTTGAGCACGTAGCCACTGCACATCAGAGGCAAGCATCAGGCAACCTCAGCCTCATCGCCATTCAGACACACGGCGGCAATGGCAAGGGTAAGAAAGACAACTTGAATGCAGGTGGTCGACAATGGAGTTGCTGACAGCGTACTGTCAACATTTAAAGTGGCAGGATATGGACCAGGACCAGACCTTCGAGCTGGGTCCAGCTGACCATTCTTCTTGCGGAAACGTTGGGCTCCGCAAACAACACAACGTTGCCCTTTGAAATCCGGTCGCATATGTCGAGGCAACAACTTCCCAAAGACGCCAGGGCACTTGTAGTTCGCACACAGGTCAAACCCGAACTGATCAGCGTTGGAGAGTCCGAGAACCCCCCTCATCAGGTACTCAGAGCTGCAAGGGAAGTTTCAAGTGATCAAATGATGTTTGCAGGGATCGAAAAAATCGAACACGTGCCACATCACAGGTGCACAATGACTGATAAAACTGACCTAAAATCACCAGAACAGCTCCAGAACATCGTAGGTCTAGTGGACATGCAATGCTTGATCATCATGCACAGCTGACAGCTGACTAAGTCACAGGCTTTGGTATCCACAAGACAGGCAATCCGGCACACCGTGGCATCAAGTTTGGCTGTGGTAGAAAGCCTCCTTTGGACAGGAGCTTGGCGAACAGCCGCATGCCATTGTCGGTCATGCCAGAGCAGAGCTTCAAACGCATCCCACAGTATGCGGCCTGCCTGACAGTCACTTCACAGTTGTCTGCGATAGGATCATCCAGCTTTTTGCGAAGCCAAGCCACGCTCCAGGGCCGTGGTGCTGTATCTGGTTCATCTTGGCTATCAAAAAAACTCATCATTGACTGCAGTAATTCTGCCTCCAGCATAGGCCTCACTTGCTCGTCAATCTTGTGGTGCTCCATGCTAGCAGCAATTACATCCCGCACCAGCTCAGATGGGTCGTCCTGCCCACCACGGTGGCGCAAGAGCAACTCTTTCACCTGATCATGCAGCTGCTTTATGTCCTGCATCTGATCACATGCGTGTGAATCACGCAATAATCGCATTTATGGATGTGACTGGGGCTGGCCGCACTAGCGAGGACCAGTTGGCATGCATGCCAAGCTGTGGATTGCAGAGGTGATGAAAACAGTGAATCGCATAGAACGAGCATGCAGTGAATGAGGAGGTCACTTAATCTAAATGACATTGTGGAGGCACACCATGTTGATGGTGTCAAGCTCTTCCTCTGGCAAGATGAAGGTGTTAGAAAGATCTAGCTCGGGTTCATCCGGGGCGCCCTCTACCTTGGTGACTCTGTCCAGCCGTTCCAACAAGTATGGGGGAGGGCTTTGAATTGGTCGAATGGCCACATACCTTAGGACTGTGGATGTCTGTGTGATGCTACCCTGACTCGGAAGCGTGCTACAACTAGCCAAACGGAAACCCGGAGTGGCAGCTGAGCTGTCAGCAAACCGGCCATGTGCAGATGCAAAAGAGGGCTCAGCCGAAGTCAAGGACTGCACTGTTCTAGCCACCTGCAGGGGTGGCTCATACACAGCCTGATCATCGAATTGAGCAAAGGATCGTGACACTTCTCGAAGAGGCGGAGGTGTGACATGATTCTCACGCAAGCTGGTGCTTGGTAAATGTCCATTAAGTACCAAATGATGCACGGATTCATTTGCTCCTGGAGTACGCAGAGGGTTCTCATGCTGGCCCCCCTCCGGTGATGCGGTACTTGCAGAACTCTGGATGGCTAAAGAGGAGTCCTGTTGAAGTCGACGTGATGATGGCTCTCGAGAGGCCGCCTGCAAAGTAATGTGTCGGATCTGCAGTCAATCATACAAGGTACATCACCAAACAAGTGGTCTACAGAGGGATCAGCAGCCCAAGGGCTGTCAAGCCTAGACCGAACTCAAATCGATGTGAGCTCAGACCATTGTGAGGCTCAAGACCAGCCTTTGGCTGTGGCTAGACTCCGGCTAGACTCACTGGCCACACCTTGAGAGATCAGTGCATATTGATTTTTGTTCCGGCCGATCAGCCGCCATTGACAGACTCAGTTGTACCTTGTTGAATTCATTTAATACATGCTTTGAACTTCTTAGGTGGCGGGGCAGATGTTTTTTGCCATTGACCTTATCCTCGCAGATAGCGCACCACCACTGATCATCGCCCATGCACTGAAAGTGAGACACGACACTCATTGAATAGAAAACTTCGCGTTGGAACGAAGATATACAGGTGAACGCCGAGCGATTTCACATACAACCCGAACGCGACGGCTAGCTCGCGTCAAGGCGGGAAACTCGAACAACACGCAATCATGTCGATAGCATAGAGGACCAAAGCTTGCGTGGTACATGGTTGTCGTGTCATGTATTACAATGGACACACGGGTGGTATGTGTGGTACAGTAGGCAAGAGATCCCGGTGTCTTCAGGGGCACGATCGCGAGAAGTACGGGAATTAACCCGCATCCAAAAACATGGCTATCAATGCATCCCATCACATCAAATGATTGATTAGATCGGAAGCCATAACAGCCAAATGATCAACCTGTCGCTGACTCACTCGATTGAAACGTGTACCGCCCATGATGTCGTGCATACAGATTCGCCATGAAATCACAGCGCAGATATCCCAGGACATGCATCAAGGAGGGAATATTTCACAACTGAACTGCTGAAAATAATAGCCAATTTCAATCCTGTACGGCGCATGCATCAAGATCTCCCTGCAACGGTTGCTAGCGATTAAAAGTGGGGAGCGGACCCACATCAATGGGCTGGCAGGAAAACTTCGATCACGGTGCATGTTTCAGCATCACAGAAGAAGCTGGTCCTAAGACTGGCTACGTATATGCTGTTGTAACGAGTCCAGATACCAACGATGGCGAGTCAGGAGACCAGGCCTAGGAATCTCTCCACACCATCATCGTGTCCGCCATTAATACACTGGATAATTCCCTCCTTCGCATGTGCCAGACCAGGTGCAATCATTCACTGCGTACATAAATCCCGTTGAACATAACCCCATTACATATGCTACCAAGTTTCATGGGTAGTGCAACCTGGGTAGTCCAATGACCAGGACTCCCAAAAACCAGCATGTGCAGCCCAGCTATGGCCCACAACCTGTTAAAGTAGTAAGCACATTCTCAAAGACACATTCCAAAAAATTCCAGCATCACTGGGCCACTATCCGTGCAACAGCACCGCACCACTACCCAGTTTCACATTATGGCTACCCAGGGTCATGGGTACTGCAACCTCGGTAATCCAAGGCCCAAGATTGCAGAAAACACGCATACACAGCTCGCATGTGGTCCAATCCTTTCCATAATAAAGTACACACCCCCACAGACGTATTCTAGCAGGTTTCAACCTCATTCACTCCCTGGACAAGCTTCTAGCCATGTTACCCAGGCAACTGGTACCCATGTAGGCCTGGTACCCAGGCACCTGGGTACTCGCCCCGTTGTCCCTGTGATGCGGACAACACCTGCAAGGAGACAGGGTGGACTGCGGCGAAGGCTGAGCGGACCAAGCGGACGCGGTTCCAGATGGATCACAGGGCGTTCCGTTTTTTTCCGTTTGCAGTGGAGTCCTGCGGGTACATGGGCAAGGAGGCAGTGCAGTTTGTGAGCCATCTCGGGAGCGTCGCTGCGGGCAATATTAATGGCCGCATTCCCAAGGGCGCATTCGTGCGCTGGGCGATGCAGCTACTGTCAGTGGCGGTCCAGAGGGGCAATGCTGAGATGTATCGCAAG
>JAUMHO010011045.1:0-10823 GCA_032360965.1 Ulva armoricana | reverse complement strand
CAGGAGGAGGCCCTGTGAGTTGCGTGCGGTTGTCTGAGGGGGGTTTCCAGGTGGTTTACCCCCTTGGCCCGTGGTCCGGGTCATCCGGAGATGTCAAGGTCCTTGCAATTGTAGGATATGTCGAGCACGTGTCACATTTACATTTGCATTTGCATCACATACATGAATTGGACTTCCATCCCCTTGGAACCGGCCTGCCATACAGTGCGACCGCATCGGTGGCCGGCGCCGGTGGAGATTGCTGTGAGACAGAGAGTGTGTCCAGGGGTGCTGCTGCTGGTGGGGGCTACACAGTCGGCGGATGGCTCGCTACACAGTCGGGTGGCTGGCTTGATTGATCTTGGTGTACCCCAATCCTTTGCCCGCCACATGGGCCCCATGTGGCATCACCCTAACACAATCGTCAAATGGTCTCCCCTGCTGGGCAGACCATGAGCACCACACACATGTAATTGTAGATGTAAATGTGACACACATCGATGGGTTGGTGGCCCGTGACGCGCTTGTCTACCAATGGTTGGGGGGGGGGTGCATGCATGGCTGTGAGGTGAGCTGGATTTCAGGGCCGGCTCTGTTTGTGTAAGGGCGTCTGTGGTTTGCAGGTGCCGCGTTCGGGGCATTTTGCGTTGTTTGGCGAGTTAATTTACTTGTGTCTGGGTGTTTACGTAGGACATCGGGGTCAGTGGGTGGTTATGTTGAGTGTGTGGTTGATCTTCTGGGTTGGTTGTTTTGATGTGTGCTTGGGTTGGCTTGTGATTTAAATTTACCCCTTGGCGCTCCGTGTAACACACATGGCGGGTAAGTGTCACATTTACATTTGAATTTACATTGATGCATCTGTTGGTCCCGACCGGTGACAGTTCTGTTTGCCAGCAGGGCAGCTGCTGTCCGTGTCAATTGCCAGTAATGTCCTTATGGACAAGGTGGAAGGCTGTCAATATCCTCATGAATACAGTGGTGAGAGGCGGTGTAATTGTACATACATGTGCTTCTGACTGATGCTGCAAACACCTACCGTCAAGGGAGGTTCCCACTCCGATTGGAGTATGGCAATACCCCTAATACCCCTGCGCTGCAGTATGCATGCAGAGAGCCCCCCCCCTCCACAGCTGCTGATAAGCACGGCTGCTGGCAAGTACAGTGTTTTCTTTATGCATGCCATAACGTCAGCGTGACGCTAGGGTCTGCCGCGCATTCCAGGTCACAAGTTTCGAGGTCAGCAAGATTGAGGTTTGCATGCTTGCGGCTCAAGCAAGTCTGCCAGCACCAGGGCGTGAGGCCATGCATGCACATAAGTGATAGAGAGAACTCTGTACATGCACGCACAGACTTCAGGCTTCTGGGAGCAAATACAGCATTCACACTGGAACTGCTATCTTCTCGACCATTTGTCTAGATCTGACGTAAACATGCCTAGCCTCTTGTGTAGCCCCATGCCTCACCAGCTGCACCCCTTTCTGTGGGCTTAAGCTTCTGTCTCACCAATGCGATCTTACCAATTCAATCACACCAATGCAATCGCACACGCTGATACAAGCCCACTCGTGAAGACCAGATGCCTTGGCAGTTGCGGCTGGGCACAGCCTGCTGCCCTGCAGATGTGGGGAGTGTGGTGCTCCCATGAATCTCCAACGAATCTGACCAACAAGTCTACATCTGGTCACACTGCATATTAGCCTTAGCTAAGGCATCCGGGGTGAAGGCTGCAAGCAAATTACCACAGCTGGTCATGCTGGCCCAGAGTATGTCACCATGACATTGGTATTCCCGCCCATTCACTGGTAGACAGAAACCGGTGAGTGAAACTAGCAAACTCCGGTAAAGCTCAGATCTGCACATTATGACCATGCTTGTGAGAACCTGTGGCCATGTGCACCCAAAGCCACAACTTGCATTTGCAGCTTGTAAGGTCAGCAGTGCTGTCAGTCATGCCCCAGGGATCAGGACATGACACCAGCCAATTGGTTTCCATGGGATACCTGGCTGTAGTAGACGCAGGCAAGTTCGAATCTGGTGCCTTGAAAGTGCCAAGCACTGGATGGTGCTTGAGCGTGTGGAGTGGAGTGGAGTGGAGTAGAGCGTGGCTTGATTTGTCTGAAGCTACAGCTAGCCATGTGGAGGGCATTGACAGTATGGCTCTGGCCATGCCAACAGAAAGTGACCACTTTCTCCTTGTTTGTTCCTGCCCATGGCCTAAAAATGGCATGGTACTGGTTGGCATGTGCACAGAAGTGGCAGGGAAGGACTGCGAACAGGCTGGCCATGGGGAGCACCAGCACAACAACGCTGGCAGAAACTGAGAGCCGTACTGAGCAGCGGAAACGGGCCAGCACCAGGACTGCGGAGCTGCTCTGTGCCGCTGACGTGCCATGGCTTCAAGGCATGCTTGGACAGCTGAACGCACGAGTTGGAAGTACGCACGACCCTTTGCCAACAGACAGACTCTGTTCTGCATGCCAAGCGCCTTGGGTACCTGCTGTGGCTTGCTGGCATGGTAGAACCTATTGCAGGATGTTGCGTTGAGTGTTGTTTTTGGTTGTTTGTCAGGAGGTTTGGGAGGGTGTAGCTAGAGGGGAGTTGCGTGCACAGCGTCCAAGGTGAGAGCTGGTGCTGCGCTTAGTGGACACAGCTGCTGCAGCATGGAGAACAGAAGAACAATAAAGCAAAGACTCGGGAACAATGGAGCAGTGAAACAAACCCAGGCCAGCAGGATCATGGATCGAGAGGCCGGCATCGAGGCCCAGCATCGCAGATGGCGTCAAACGCAACGAGTTCTGCCCTCTGCACCAGGGATACCCCCGGACACGTTTCATATGAATATTCCCTTAGGTCTGCAACCAATGACCCCGCCACAGGGTCACCCCTGCACCACATGTGCTACTGTTACCGGCCTGTGGTATTTGTGTTCCCCTGTGGTATTTGTGTTCCTCTGTGGTATTTGTGTTCCCCTGTGGTATTTGTGTTCCTCTGTGGCAGCCGTGTAGTTGTTACGATCTACACAGCTACACAGCGGGATCTACACTGACGGTGGAAGGCCTGCTCTAAGGCTGCATCAAGGCGGATCCAGATGGCGGTGACAGCACCGCGGTGAGCAGCTCGGCGAGGCCGGGGACCGGCGTTGCATCCAGCAGCAGATCGGCGCTCTTTACTAACCGCTGTTGCAGCACTGGACAAGGCTGCTGCCATGTGGAGGTGCTTCATTCCCCGAGAGGTGGGAGCTCCTCCCTCTCTGCATCACAGGGTATCGCAGGGCGCCGTTATTAATTCCTGCCCTACTCCTGCCCTTCCTGCCCTGGGCAGACTGGCGCAGGGGAGTGTTGACATGCGGCGAGCGTCAGTTGTGAGCGAGCAGAGGGGGGATGAAACGGCAATGCCCCCATCGCCCCCATGGCCACGGCCCCCATGGCCACGGCAGTTCGTATGCTTCCCTGAAGACATCCGGATTGAGGGCATACATGTTACACACCAGTCACACCAGTCACGCACCAGCAGGGGCACTCCCAGTGGTTAGCCTGGGCGCAGCCCCCTCTACCCGCAACAGCTGTGCTGCCGTTCATGCCTGACCTCAACACCTCGGCTGTTGTGCAGTTTTCAATATCGCAGACCTCCTAAACCCAGAAAATGTGAATTTTTTGGGGATGGCTTTCAGGTCCAAGCCCCAAAACTATTTTGACTGGTAAGCGTGACACTGCTGTTGTGCCCACAGCCGTGCACCGAGGCCACAGGTGATTCGCCACCTCTGTGACGCTGGCTGCACATACACGATACATCGGAGAGGGGTATACGTACGTAAATGCCCGTGCCATAGCACGTATCCAGTGTGCTCGTACGGGAGGACCCCCCCGCGGCAGGGGCGTGCTGCTGCCCACAGACCAGAGTTCAATTCAGCCAACCTCCCAAACCCAAAAATCGCAAGTTTATAGGATCAATTTCCAGGTCTGAGCCCCGACAAGTGACTACCAAGAGTACCACCAGCCAGGTCGCCCAACCTGCACTAGGGGTGCACCACAAGAGGCTTCGCCAGGTGGCCGGCGCTGGTACACCGAGTACCCCAACGCCATGGCGTGCACTGGCACAAGCCTGAGCGCGGTGGTGCACTGCGGTGGCGCGGTGTGCTATAGGGCAGCTCGGAGTGAGACCTGCCGCCTCCCTCCGAGTCGCCCCCTGCACCACCGCCCTGACTCCGGTCTCTCACGCCACAGGTCTCCAGTCTCACCACGACGTCCGCTCTCTGACATATGTATCCCAGGTGCTGGAATCTTCAGGCTTGACCACTAAGCCACGATTTCCATGTACGTTGTGAGGGCCATGCGGATCGTGGCTTAGTGATCAAGTACCACGATTCGAAACTAGTACCGTGATTGCACAACCAGGCCCACCAGCAACGTTGAGCGCAAGCTATAGCCCCATACCTCACTCCATGCTACGGTCCGGCACAGCGTAGGCCACTGGGATGCTCAGGAATCCGCTTAGATGTCCGGAAGGGGTACTAAGAGTGTGCAGTACGTAGTAGTACTGGGGCGCTCCCCAGAACACTCGCTCTTCCTCGCTGACTCACAGTGGGGTTGGATGCACCCATTCGGGCGCTACGGTGCATTGCTGTGGCGAACCATGACCTGGTTGTCAAGCCGCACGTGCAGCGCCGGTGGTTGCGGTTGCGGGTCAACCGGGTGGACGCTTTTGCAAGCAGCACCACTTCAGCATGAGCTGCAGAGTGGCCACAGGTGAGCCCTGCCTGGAACTGTCATATCAATTGAAGCGTTGCAATGTGGCACCCATGGCCAAGCTAGCCATGTTGTCTGCTGTACAGCCAGCCCTCAGTTTTGGCTGGTGGTGCCAGCATGATTGCGGCGGTGGATTGGTGTGCCAATGGAACTGGCACTGGTCTCCAGTGTTCCAATGCATACTTCGCATCATGTGCCCTTGACCAGCCCTGCGGCTGCCAGAAACCTCCAGAGGATGCCATGCAGGTGGCTGTGCTGCCAACGTGCGACTGGCCACTGGTCGTGTCAAGCGGTGCCCTTACACTCGATTGGTGTCCTCCCTGGTCTGGTTTATGATCCATACTGCTACGTGGGTCAAATTTACTCCGTCCTGCGGGCACGGGATTGTGATAGCCACCCTCAAGTACTTACACTCCTCTGCGGATGCTCATGTGTCGATCTGCATGGCACGTTCCTGTTTTCGAGTGCGGTCTCGGGCAGAATCAGCGCTGCCTGCATGATATGGCAGTACACAACGTGCTTCACTGCTGCTGGACTGCGGCTGCCTCCTCGAGCTTGTGCTGTGATGTGTACGGTGGAGCGATGTTTTGTGGGCATGACTTGGACGCGCTCTGGGACTAGACATGGACCGCGTGTCTCAATGCGTCATCGTGACAATGATTAAATGCTGCTTTACCGTTAAGTGTCACAGCTGAGGCGCTTGCGTGTTTGCTCAAGACTGTCGAAGCTCTGCGCTGTCTGACACTACAGCCCGGGCACCATAGTGTCTGATGGCACCGTTGTCTCTGATGTACTGTTTGACACTACAGCCCGTAGCCCTTCATGAGTGGCTGACTATACGCCCTGTACTTGTGACAGCAATTTCTATGCCTCACCTGGACCAAGGACGAATCATTGAGGCAACAACTACGCCTTCGCATGCTGCGTCAGCACGGGGCGCATGCTGCCCGGGTGAAGTTGCTTCTACCGATCAACAGCTGTATGAAGCCAATGGCAATACATCTGGATGTGTTTCGAACATTGTTGCTGCATGGGATCCATGCCAAGTCGCAAACATGCGCGTCGGATTAAGTATGACTCTCGGACGTTATGCGCATGCGAACTGCCCAAACACGTCTGTGCGCAGCTATAACCTGCCCGAACCGAGTCATCCAATTCCAAACATATCCGAGGTACAGGCCTCCGTCATACTGCGCCACAATAGCCACAGGCTGACGTCCCCTCCGTATGTGCTCCGCGAGTGGGATGTAGCAATGTGAGGCCTCCGTCATACATACCTAAAGATCCAGTATTAATGACCGGTTGCAAGGGACGCAAGCCGGCGCGAGTTTCACGGCCTTGCAAAGCTGCGCGATCTCAAACGCCAGCTCGGCAGTGCGACCCCCTCAGCGTAGATACGCAACGGGGCCGAGACCACGCATTACACGGAGCACAGTTAAGCATGATGCACTCGAGCATGTTGCACTCGAGTCAGCACGTGCTCCTGTGCACAAGGATCCCATCAGCGCCTACCCGCAATGGCTTAGTCTCTTCTTGTTCGTGAATGAATGTGAACACTCGGCCACTCTCGTGGCGCAGGTCACGATGCCTACGATCATGTGTGGCCGAGTGTGCTTGTATACAAATAATACGCAGTTGAGTATTGGTCTTGATCTCTCTGAGGTGGGAGGTGCCGGCCGGATTTTGCCACAGTCGCTCCTGTTCACTGCCTAAGAAGTGGCCGCCTCACACATCCCGACTGAGCACACCCACACAGACTGACATATTCAGAGCCCTGAACCATGCTGTGCATCACGAAGCGGGCGCTAGCTGGTGATAGGACTGGCTGCAGGCGTCTCATTGTTACCCCCTCACATCATGCTGTCACACGTAATCACATTTGGCAGCGAGCACGCCATTGCCGCTTCATCACCCCGGGCACACGCAGGAACGGCTGATCTAGTCCTCGGAGTAGTAAATGTCCTTGTATTCCTTATACTTGAGGCGCTTGGCATGATTCTTTGCTCGAAGGGGCCGTACGACCTTGCTCAGGTCAACAAATGCCCCCCATGCCACTCGTTGTGGCGGGTACAGGTTGATGAGCATTTGCACGCGGTGGCTAATCTCCTGGCCCAGGGGCTTCATAGGAGAGTGTGCCACCTCCGGTGGCAGCTCACCAGGTGCAGGAGGAATGAACTCCCGGACAACTGCATCGCGATCCCAGTCAAACAAGGTTGAAACACCACAACCAAACAAGGATGAAACACGAGTAAAACGCTGGCCAACTTAACACGGCCATTGCAGATGAACGGGGTTGAGTCCTCGGAGTACAGGAAGTCATGCTGAGTTATCGCTATGCCCTACAGGCCTGTCAGTCAGCACTGAGGCAACGGTAGGGATCCATGTACTGCAATGGAAGGCACCTGACTGCCCTGCTTCCCCATGTTGGCCAAAACTCAAGCGGCAGACACGCAGGAGGTCAACAGGTAACCTCCACGCGCTTGATGTGGACCAGCGCGAAGTTTTAGGGCAGACACGATGCGCAAACACAAGCATCCCAGCGTGCTGCTATCAGTGACTTAGTCAGAGACACTCAGTCAGAGACAGAACGATGTGCAACTCCAGACATCCTGACTGCATCATGCGAAACACGCTGCTGGACATATGGACAGTCCAGCACAACCACAGCGAGGTGGGAAATCAGCAGAATCACAAGGGCTGCCGAGGCGATGGCCTTACGAGCCGGCTGCATCTGAACGTGCACACAAGACCTCCACATGCAGAGGGGCCTGAACATTGAGAGCATGTCTGAGAGACGATGGGACCACGAGACAGTCCGGAGGACCTACAGGGGGGTGATTCCTGGAAACTCTGCAGGCGTGCACGAGAGGATGTGGTTGTGGAGGTGGCCTGCAGGTGAGACATGCAGCAGCGGCAGGAGCAGTGGCACTCGCACCTGGCAGGCGCTGCAGCAGATATACGTCCAGCAAGCCCGTGAGGAGCGTATCGCGCTTCTCTGGCGAGCAGCTGTGGATGAGGTCGATGTGCTGCGTCAGGAACATCAGCAGCGAGTCACTGGTCTGGTTGTCCTGAATATCCCGCGCTGATTCCTGCAGGTGTTGCGCTGCGTGAGACCTTGGGTCACGGCAGCGTGCGGAAACGCGCGCTGGTTGACAGTGGAAACGGGGTATGCACCTGGGCAGCGAGCTGCATGACGGACTCTGCATGCATGATGTCGAGCGCCTTCTGCTTGATGTCTTCTGACACGGGCTGCATGAGCACGTGCAGCATCGCGCGGATAAAGTGGGCTGGCCCATCCTGCACCGCAGATGAGCTTGAAACACGAGTCAAACGCTGGCCAACTTCAAACGGTCATTGCAGATGGGCGGGGTGGAGTCCTCGGAGTACAGGAAGTCATGCTGAGTTATCGCCATGTCCTGCAGGCCTCAACGACTGCTTCTCCATGGGATATCCTGCTTGTTTCCTCCCATTCGATGCTCTTTATATGCATGCGCGAGTGTTGAGTACATACCCGCCCACTCTGAACGGTTCGGTGCAGACACAGGGGGCCCTGAACGCTACTGTTGGGCAATCATGCCATGTTGAATGAGCAGTTCTGATTTGTCAGGTTTCTTTTTATGGCCCAGACGCTGGAACATCAGCTCGGCCGCCCAACACTGCTCAGTGAGCGCAGACAACCTGCTATCTGCAACCTGATAGAGATGCCTTGCTTGTCCGAAAGAGATGCCGGGATTGGTAGATACACAAAACTAACCGCGCTGTGTGCAGCCACTGATGCGACAGCAGTCTGCGAAGGAGCACAGCTGTATCCGCACGTGACCTCGACTCCTTTACCCCTCTTCCAACCATCTCTCAACCCCCAACAAACTCCCCAACTCACCCCGTCAAACGTGCCTCACCGGCCGGCCGCAGGCAACATGAGCGCCCTGATTTCGCCCTAAAACCTGATGCCCTTACAGCATTCAATGCCCCCAGACTTGGCAGCATCCACTCCTGGCAATCTGATAGCTGCGCACTGTGCAGTTGTACGGCGGCGAGAAGGGCGAACCTCCTGCAGCAGCAACGAGTACGACAGCTCCACTCCCGCCGCCGCAGCCTCCTCGAGGAGCCGGTCAGTCCCGCCGATCTCCTGCAAGCTGACGACCGCGTCCACGCTCTGTAGCACCTGGAACGCCCGCATCAGCGCCTCCGGGTCGATCCGGGGCACCAGCTTCTCCCCATTCTCGCTCGCCGCGGGTTGCGGAGCGTCGAGGCCGCCGTCCTCGTCCTCGAGGCGGAGCTTCATGAGGAGCACCGCCTCAAAGAAGGTTATCGGCGCATCCTGCACCAGCCAGTCAGTGCTCAACCACTTCCCGCACGCGTCAGGCCTGCATCGTCCACACGCGTGGCCGGTGAGGCAGCGGCGGGGGGTGCCTCCTGTCGGAGGGCTCGCATGGGGCCGTGGAGGGGTGGAGCAAGGCATGTGAGGGTGAGTCGAGAGTGTTCGCACACTCTGTGGCGCCATGTCGGCACTGCATGACCACTGCGGTTCAACCGCGTGACCCCGTAGACGAGACACTGTGACGCTGCCGGTGTCACAAAGGGGGGCAGCGGGACAACGTCCCTCCTGCAGCGGCCACCTGGGGCGACCGTGCGCGCCAACGCAGCGCCACCACGGCGCCAACCCCCACACGCATGTGGCACAGAGGAGATTATCTGGCGCACAGCCGTACGGAACGGAGGTCGATCCGAACGGATACGCGGCAGGGCACGTCGGGGGGGAGCCTGGGGCGCACCGGGTCAAGCAGGCGGGCAAACGTGACCGCGCCGTCATCGGTGATCTGAATCAGCTGCTCCAGCAGCTCCTTCACCTCCTCTGCGTCCGCGCGGCCGAGCGCCAGCTCGAGCTCGCCCTGCGTCTTGGTCATCTCCGCCCCGAGCGCAAACCGGAGAATCCGCCGCACGTCTGCGTCCGAGAGGGCCTGCTCGTCAGAGTGGGCCGCGACCTCCTCCCCGTCGGGCGTCTTCTCGACGCGGAGGCACCAGGTGAAGATGGCCCGCACCTCGCGCAGCACGCGGCGGCCCTCAGCACGCAGCGCGGCCTCCGCCTGCTGGACTGCCTCAGACATGCCGGCAGCGTCGTCTTCTGGGGGCGGCGGGGGGATCAAGCCGCCGTCGCCCTCGTCGTCGCTGTCGTTAAAGAGTGATCCGGTGGGCACGGTGACGGTGTCGGGGGTGGCAGTGCCGGAAGCGTGTTGGGTGGGCTCGGCTTGCGGGCACGGTGACGTGTGCAGGGAGCGAGGGTAGCTCCTTGAGGTCGGACGGAGTAGCGGGTGAAGAGAGTTAGGGTGGGGAGATGGGGGGCAGCACGCTGGGCTGGTGGTGGCTGAGGTGCGATGGTGACCGAGACGGTGGGATGGTGCTTGCTGAAAGGTTGCAGTGGACGTTGGCGAAGCATCCAGCGTGCACGAGACAGCGGAGGTAAGTCCGTGGTGGTGGCGAGCCTGCAGGAGACGAGGAGTGAGGGGGGAAGTTGGGTGGGTCAGCAGGCAGGTGGCTGGAGACCTGACTTGGCACACCTGCGGGCCATCGTGCGCGGACCGTCCCGCAGGAGGAAATCGTTGCGAAACGTGTATTGAGAACGGCTCATGCTGTCTGCTATCCGCAGTGCTCGGTGGCTGTCTGCTTTGTACTCGTGCTGCTAGGTCTGCGCTGCCTGCACATGCGAGAGCCATGGGTCAGGATGGAAGAGTACACAGCTCCCGAATCATTGCCGAATCAGATTTTTGTAAATAACGTGTTGCGTGTAGCAAATCGTGTGGGTCAGAGGAATGTTTCTGACCAGCTCAGCAGATTGCTCGCGCCAACCGCAAGCAGCAGCCGTCGCACCGTGGCATGATGCGCCACATAGCAGAGGTGATGACTGCCAAGCAACGATACGGGCCTCGAGCGCCGAAACTAGAAGCTGTGCTCTCATGTCGCCACAACCACAGCTCTGCCGTCTACAGCATGGGTTGCGCTCTTGTTGACCTGATTCATGTGTTCACACAAGGCCACCTTGCATTGTTCATTTTGAATAGGTGCTATCCGTTGTTCTGCTTTCAGAGGCCTCGCTTCGCT
>JAUMHO010011034.1:0-10826 GCA_032360965.1 Ulva armoricana | reverse complement strand
TCTTCCCCGAGCGCGTACGGGAACAGCGTCAGCCGCTCGCGCAGCCCAGGGTTCCAGCAGAGGGTCTGGTAGATGGCCTGGGCGTTGCGCGGCATCGCCTCGAAGGCGCGCACAGTGTAGCCAAAGGCCGCGGCGACGAGGGAGAATGTTCCCAGGTTGGCGCCGATGTCGAGCAGCGCCGGAACAGGGGAGCCCGCGCTCGAGTTGGAGTGCGTCTCCGCCACGCGCTCGAGTGCGGTGATCACGGTATGCACCTCTGACTCTTCCCACATACCTGGACGCATGGCAACAACGGGTGTCCAATTCATCGACGTTCACGTCAGGCTTTGTGGGATAGACGGTCAGGACCACTGGACACCAACGCCACTGTGCGTGCAACCTCCAGGCGCCGGCCAAGCCCCCCTTCGTTTCCATGGCAGCACGATGCACGTTGTGCACATCGCCGCTGCGCTCGCGACACCCCCGCCACGCACACCCCCCATGCATGCTTCGAGCCGGATGCTACTCCAACGCGACACACCCCCCATGGGTGCATCTCGAGCAGCATACAATTCAGCGGCTGCCGCGGTGACCTCAGCAGCAGCCTGTCACTGTGGCGCATGGCTGGCCGGCGGCGCGGGCATGAGCGCACCTGATTGAAGGATGAAGCTGCTGACGATGTCGACTCCGGACTCGATCGCCATGTCAACCGAGTCGGGGACGGCCACCGCCACCCCGGCGTGGCCGCGCTGCAGCAGGCCGGTGAGGCGGAGGGGCGCGCGCACGAACGGCGGCTGCGGCGGCGCCGCCTCGAGCGCGGCGCATGCCTCCTCTGCGAGGCGCCGCGCGGCCTCCTCCCGGCACTTGTACAGCGCCGCGCCTTCTCCTGCAGTGGCCCCCCAATCGCATACACACTGTACTCACATTTTTTTGTAGTGCTACAAAAGGCACTCCCAGAGGCACTGCCCGCCCCTCCCTGACGTGTCGCGACTCCATCTGACGCCCCCACGCTGTGTTGCTACGCAGTGTTCATTCTCACACACCTCCCACAGCCACCGTGTGAGAATTTCTGGGATCAACCCTCAGGGATGAGACCCAACATATACTGCCAAGATTTACACCGGTGCAAGGGGCCCGCTCACAGAGACGCTCCCAGAGATGAGCAGTCGTGCATGCATGTGGAGCGGAACGTTGTCGGAACGCTCGACAGCAGGCGCACTCTCTCCGTGAAGCCAGGGGCTACGTACGCCTGCAAATACTGCGGACCCGGAGCGTGCAGCACGGCACGATGCATGAGAGGCAGGCAGGGCAGTGTGCGATGACGACGATCACTTGTTGGCGCGCGTCCCTAAATATCCAGAGTGGCACTTTGGGGTCAGCGAGGTCGGTAACCTGCTGCAACCGGCGGGGACGGGCGCACCGGCGCAGGCGGCATCTGCGCGGGGGGGTAGGTCGTCCAGGCGGAGGGTGACGTTCGGTAGGGTTGCGGCGCCGGGGCGCTGCGGCATGACGGCGGCGCTGGTGCCACGGCTGAGTGCGAGGACGAGGTCTGGTGCGGTCACCGGGGCATCGAGGCACAGCGGCGAATTGCCGCAGAGGTGCAGCTCGAAGCCGAGGTCCTGCCAGGCCTGCAGGAACTGCAGAGCGATGACGTCGTACGGCAGCCCGGCCTGCCTCGGCAGCTGCACGCTGTCGACCGCCGTCAGCGCCGCCTGCACGCTGCGCAGCGCGGTACCTGCGCCTCACAGCCAAGCACGTCAGCACACATCCATACATGTGCAGTGTCGATGTGGATGGCACAGGCGCTGAGAGAGTTCCGTGCGGCGGGGTGCACCGGGAATAGCTGGGTGATCAGAAATACCATGTCGCACGTGGCACAGATTGCAGGGACACGTTTCGAACCGGCGGGGTGTCATGGAGGGACGTATGCAGAGGATGTGTGATTAGGTGGTTTGATTCGAGACCTGTACGCTGCTGCGTGATGCACCTGTGCCTCTCTTCGATGTAACCCCATACATATGTAAGCAGTAGTTCTGGACCAGGACGGTATTAGAGTGGGACTTATGCGGAGGATGACTGAGTGCTTGATCTCATTCCAGACCTGTACCGTATTGCATGATGCGCTAACATGAGATCAGCCAATCGGGATGTATGTTCGGGGTAACCGCCCTGAGGACGTCTGCAGCACGGCCCAGCAGCAGCGAGCTGCGAGTGTGCCAAGCGCCACGTCACCTCGCCAAGTGTCACAGCAGTATCACGCCACATAGGATGCTCTGCATGAGATTGCAGACACGGCCTGCCCGGCACCAGTGCATCCATGCAGCTTACGGTTGGCATGCATGGGACTGGTATCGGTCTGCCCGCCACTGGTACCGGTGGTGCGGAGTGGCGCAAGCGCACCTCTGCAACCATTTGTCACAACGCCCCCCCCGAACTCCCCGAACGAATGCCGCAATGCCGAATGCCATTGTTTACTCTCCGTGAATGTCTCTGCCACTCAGGGCATGCAGGTGTGAATTTGGCGGCAGCGAGGGTAAGAGCGCACCGGCGCCGCAGAGCACCATCGGCTCGAAGCCGTCGACGCTGATCTTCATCACGTCGCTGCGCACCTCCCCCAGGTAGTCCCCCAGGCGCACGGTGTGCACCTCTGAGAGCACTGCCATGCCCGTGCGGCTCTCGCGCTGCTCGTCCGTGCACACGAGGCTGCTTTTCACACCGGTCCCAGCGCCGGCCACGACCTCGCAGCTGCCGTCTGCTTCCCCGAGCGCGTACGGGAACAGCGTCAGCCGCTCGCGCAGCTCAGGGTTCCAGCATAGGGTCTGCTGGATGGCTGCCACGTTCCGGGGCATCGCCTCAAAGGCGCGCACGGTGTAGCCGAAGGCCGCGGCGACGAGGGAGTACGTGCCGAGGTCGGCGCCGACGTCAAGCAGCGCCGGTGCCGGGCCGGAGGAGTTGGCCGCTGCGACACGCTCCAGCGCAACGAGGATGGTGTGGAGCTCCGCCTGCTGCCACATACCTGCGGCATTCACCGGCGTCTTGCTGCGGAGTCGCGCTGGCAAGGCTGTGTTTCCGAGCCCGAAATGGCCAAAACCCCGAGAATTTCAGGCGTGGAACGATCCGGAATCGGGATGCGGGAGTCGGCCCATCCCTGCGCTGGCGAGAAGGTGCAACAGGACGAACAAATGGGTTGCAATGTGCAACGAGGTCTGAACCCACTTCCGGCGGAGGCAGCCACACAGGCTCAGGAGAGCGCAGCCTCCTCCTGGTCCCGCGAGGCTGCGACTGCGCGAGTTTTGTGATGATTCGGCGGGGCCGAATCCTTGGGAAACAAGCCCGGGATCTCGCATTTGCCGCCAGCCCGAGGTGCGCTCATGTCCAGATGTCGGTGGCCGGGAGAGAGAGAAGTGGGGGCTCACCGTGGCTGTGGATGGAAGAGCTCGCGGGATCCCCGCTGGCCTCGACGGCCATGTCAAACGAGTCGGGGACGGCCACCCCAGCGCCGGCGTGGCCCTGCTCCAGCAGGCCGCTGAGGCGGAAGGGCGCCCGCAGAAATGGTGGCTGCGGCGGCGCCGCCTCCAGCGCTGCGCACGCCTCCTCCACAGCCCGCCGCGCGGCAGTCGAGCGGCACGTGTACAGCGCCTTTCCTTTTGCTCCTGCACCGCGCTGCCGCCGTCACCCTCCACGGTGCGGTGCCGTGCTCCTGCGCGGTATTTCCGGGGCGCAGAGCCTAAAAGTAGACCCGCAAAATAGACGACTGTGAAGAGCACCCCGCACGGCTGCAAGCGCCGTGCGGATGAGAAGCGTGGAGCTGCTCACGCCTCTGGTTGTGCGCATGCGGTGCGCACAACCGCGACCACCCCTGGATCTCGCGCGGCTGCTCCGCTGGCATCACATGGACCCGGAACGGCGCAGCATGCACAGCACGAGCAACAACACACTGACTGGTTGAACACAGTCAACGCATCCCTCGGCGGCACACGCACGGACCACTCACATTCCTGGAAGGCGCGTCTGCCATGATACCACCTGCCCAAGCATCCCGACGCACGGCCCCACTCCTGGATGGTCTTCCGGGCCCGTAACCCAAAACCCCCGAAAATGTTCGGGCCCAAAAATCGAAAACCCAAAACTCGGGGCAACGTGAAATACCAGGAGATGCAGCCGATATTTAAAAAAAAACCGCCCCGACAATGACCCCGAAGGCCAAAATCCGAATTCGGTTTTGGGTTGAGCTGCTGCTCATGCTGCTCATCCCAACCTAGCACGCATGTCCCCCACACCTGCGCAGTGCTCGTCGGTGCGGGGGGCGAGGGGCTCCGCAGGAGGCGGGGCGGGCGGCACCGTGGCGCCACCCGGCCGCTGCACCATGATGTTGACGAGGGTGTCGGCGTTGTCGCCGATGACGGTGGCGGGCGTGGACACCGGTGCGTCGAGGCACAGCGGCGTCGCGCCGCACGCATGCACCACAAACCCGAGGTCCTGCCACGCCTGCAGGTACTCCGCGGCGACCTCCGCAAACGGCTTGTCATTCTGCTTCGCCAGCTCCACGCCGTTGATCTCCGTCAGCGCGGCCTGGACGCCGCTCAACGCCGTGCCTGCATGCATGTGCGATATGCATGCAGTGCCCGTGTATGGCGCCTGTCGCCACACGTGCATGGCCCTGAGAGGTCACTGCGGTGATCAGTGATGCTGGGGCGCAGCACATGTAGGTGCTGTACTCGACTGTAATACTTGTCTGGTGCATCGGTTCCGACACCGCATGCATGTGCATCAGTACCTCTGAGATCCACAGGAGAACAGAGGCCGCACTGCCGTGTCGGCACGTTGCACGATGGCGCTCTGGTAGGGGAGGGCGTGTGGTCACTGCGGCTCTTCTGTGCGTGGGTGACAGTGGCTAGCGGTGAGCCCGTGCTGCTGTTCATGATCCCATGACTTGGTCCACTGTGTGTGTTTGCCCTCGCACTCTTTTGTAACCACCGCGGCTCCGCGGCCGAGCGGCAGGTGAAGCACGATGACTCACGCGTCGACGAGGCGGTGCGCGCAGCACGGCCCCGCAGCACAGCACAGCACAGCACGCAGCATGATCGGAGGTTACGGCGGGCGTGCTTGACACTGGATGCATGGCTGCACGTGCGCTCTGGGGCATCATCATGATGCGGAATCACGCGTCTGCTGGCGTGTCAGACACTTTGCCGTGTCTGGAAGTGTCAAGACGGCTTGGTGTGGCTCTCGATTGGCCACGCAGGATGCCGGGCACCGCTCCCAATGCTGACCCGCAGCACCGGAATATCTCCAGAACCGCTGCATCGGGAGTGGCATGGAGCACCTGGACCCGCTGCCTCTGCTGTACCCAAAGAGAGTGACACACAGCTGCTGCCCCGGGCTGCTTGCTCCAACGGCCACACATCCTCTGCGGTTATATAACCGGATATATATGAACGGACGCCGCCGCAAGTCTGCACACTGTGCCATGTGCATGCATGCATGTGAAGCAGGGCCCGCTATCCCGGCAGCACTGCAGAGGGCGTAGGCGGCCGCACCGGCGCCGCGGAGGACCATCGGCTCGAAGCCCTCGACGTCGATCTTCATCACGTCGCTGCGCACCCCCCCCAGGTAGTCCCCCAGCCGCACGGCGTGCGTCGTCCCCCGCACCTCCATGTCCTGGTGCTGCGCGAGCTGCTCGTCTGAGCACACGAGGTTGCCGTTGGCCACGTTGGTGGGCAACGACATCACGGCGCACGTCGCCTCCTCCTCGCCGAGCGCGTACGGGAACAGCGTCAGCCGCTCGCGCAGCTCAGGGTTCCAGCAGAGCGTCTGGTAGATGGCCGCGGCGTTGCGTGGCATCGCTTCGAAGGCGCGCACGGTGTAGCCGAAGGCCGCGGCGACGAGGGAGTACGTGCCGATGTTGGCGCCGACGTCGAGCAGCGCCGGCACGGGGCCGCCGGGGGCGGCTGCGGCAACGCGCTCCAGCGCCACCAGGATCGTGTGGAGCTCTGCAGACTCCCACATTCCTGCAGCACCGGGAGGTGCATCAGCGTGCACGCATGCCCTGACAGGATCTATCAACAACCGCGCAACAAACCCCAGTTTCCAGGACTATTTCCCGGGGGCCCGCCCCCTCAAACATCGCACACCGCCTGACAGCTTTCCATGCGTGCCGCAAGCGCACGGCAGTGTTCAGTACAGCAGGCCGCCTGCAGCCAACAAAACTTTGGAGACATTCTTCCGGTCTGAGCCCCAGTAATTCATTGCTAAGATTGACACTGGCGCACGGGGCGGCTGCAGCCCCCATCGCTAGAAACAGTGGCCGTCGGTGTCCCCTCACGCACCCGAGTCCCGGATGGATCTGCTCACGATGTCCTCCCCGGGTTCAACCGCCATGTCAAACGCTGTCGGGACGTCCACGCCGACGCCGGCGTGCCCGTTCCAAAGCAGCCCGTGCAGCCGGAACTGCGCCCGCTGGAATGGCGGCTCCGGAGGCTGGGCTTCAAGCTCGTCACAGGCGGCCTCGGCCAGCGCCCGCGCCACCGCCTCCCGGCAGCTGAACAGCTCCTCCCCCGCAACTGAACCTGCACAAGCACACACCTTTGCATGGCCACAACTTAAACGCGCAGGCGTCGGCGGGTTGCAACCGCGGCGTATGCGTACAACACCTGCATGCATGACGGATCCTGCCTGTGACCAAGGAGCCCGAGCAGCCCCATGCATGTGGCCACGGCCCCGGGAGTTCAAACGCCGGGACCGTACCGTTCGCGGCAGACGGCCGCCAACGGAGGGAGCGTGACATGACATGCGCGCCAGCGGCCGCACCAATGGCAGCCCTACGCATGTTCATGTTCATGCCGCGCCTCCCGCCCGGACTCAGATACCACTCCACCTAGTCACCGCATGCATGCTATAGCTAGATAGGAGCGTCGCTGCAGTCGCATCCCCAGACAGGAGTGCGGATACAACGAGACAGGAGTGTGGCTCCAGGCGTGAGTTTACCCAGACCCCGTGAGTAGCACACGGCACACAGCATGCAGGGTCAGACTCTCCACTGGGGACAGGCTGTGTGCTGCGTGCACGATGGAAACATATGGCATCGGGGGTCCGTGCTGTCTTCCAGCTGCGGCCGCGGCTGTCCTGACGGGCGCAGGAGTTGTTACAGGGTGTTCGATAGAGGTGGTGCTCCGCTCGGGCATGGCTCCGCGCGTGATGCTCTAGTCGCTGCGGTGCATTCTTTGTGGGCGCCTGGCCGGCCGGTGCGCCATGATATCATGTGCGGACCCTCGAGCGGTGTGATGCACTGTGTCGCCGTGGCCCGCGACAGAGAGGGACGCGAGGAGCACACTCTGCGAGCAGCGCTCGTCCGGCCGCGGTGGCAGCTCCACCGCCGCGAGCCCTGACGGCGGTGACAGCGTGGCCGCCTCTTGGTCCACAGGCACGGCGGCTTGCTGCTGCGCGTGCTGCGAGGGATCGTCCCTCGCGCTGGGAACGTTGCCCGCGGCGAACACGGACAAGGTCGGCTGGCGGGAGGAGGTGGGTTGGCTGGCCGCAAGCGATACCGCTCCATCGCCGGTTGCTCCATCTAGATCTCGGCGAGACTGCTTCCGGACGTGCCGCACCACCTTCAGCTCGCCATCTGCATGCCATCTTATGGAGACGGCGATGTAAGCATACATACATGCAGGCTTTGTACACACACCACAACCCATCCCGCCACTGGGTGTGGCACACCAAAACAAGGTGCCTAGTTGGTTGGGCAAGGACACACGCAACCAGACCAACAACAACTGCCTACTAAGTATGGTTAAGTAGCAGTGCGGATATCTCAGTATGCAATCTACTAAAATCCACTAGAATGCAGGAGGACGGCAGTCCACCAGGTAGCAACCCCAAGGAAGAATCCCCCGGCACCCAGAGCGGGGAGGTCCCATCACCCCAGCCTCCGGAGGATCACACTTCGACCCAGCTGGGTGAATGTAGGTGAACCCCATTGTCCATGATACCAGGCACAAACACCCTGCAGCCACGGGTAACCCAGGTGTGCAGCTTCCAGCCACATATATAATCATACATACATGGTGGGAAAGCCCACTGTGTGGAGGAGAGGTCAGGTGTGTTGGCCCACAGGTGCCAACAATCCAAGACAGGAAGTAGAGCCTACCAACCCTGACACTGGGCACTCGGTGTATCTTCAAATATAAGGTTAAGAACATGCACGTGGATGCTGCTGGTTACAGACTGAGCGGGCAGATCGGCTCTGTGGGCATGCAAGCTGTACATGCATGTGTGGTGATCTTGAGACATGCACCTTCACTTGACAGTTCACAGCTTTGTCTGGTGTACCTTCGAGGTGATAAAAAACGAGGCAATCAAATGAATGTGGATGTTGCTGGATGTCGTTTCTGGTTGCTGGTTGCTGGATAAGTTTCGGCCTCTCCACTGGGCCTCATCAGATGTTGGCAATCAGTCAGCAGTCATCAAGGAACATTGCATGGCCACTGGCAACGCATGCCTGGTGATCATGCAGCCAGATGTTGCAGACTGCTGCTGCTGCACTCACCATGCCAGGATGTAGAGCCAGGATATTAATATGCCAACCCCTGGAGCACCAGTCCGAACACCAGCTACCAGCAGCTACCAGCACAATCAACAGTGCCCTGTCACAGTGCAACATGAATGCTGCCCACACCTTCATGACAGATTCCTGACGCATAGGATAGGTGATCATGTCCCCCAACAACAACAACAGCAACAACAAAAAAAGGAGAAAATACACTGGAAACTGTCCCTTCAGTTCCGTGGCAGGCCCAGATAATATCCTGGGTACTGCAATACTCATGATCATATGAACAACACCATGTGCAGTGACAAAAGAGGTACCGGATTCATCCCCACGGCGCTCTGCGGTGATACCCGCGCACGTGGGCACAGTGGCATGTGCATGTGAGCGGACGATGTGGTGGACAGGGCGCGGCGACTCGTGCAGAACGTACCACCCGCGTCAACCGAGCCCGTCCACAGTCGCCGTGTAATAGGTTTCAGTGCGGCTTGCAAGCTGGTGCAGGTGCACACGACGAGCACGAGGGTGATCGCCAGCGCGAGCGATACTGAGACGACCGAATTGCGCAGGTACGAGTTCCGCCTCAGCTTCAGCTTGTGCGCCAGCCCATTGAGCGTCATGCGCAGGGTGGACCTTGCCGCCATCCTCAGCCACAGACACTATCCTGTGGGATGGCCTCACGTCAGTTGGCCTCTCGTCTCTTGGGCTTCAGGCTCGCTTGCATGCCGAGTCCTGTTCCCAAACATGCCCGCCACGCCCCGTCGCGGCTGTCTGTTAACGTCAAGCTGGCGATATCTTCGCAATCGGCGCTGCAGATCTGGAGTACTCACGCAAGTTCCCTTGTATAACTCTTTCACAGTCGTACTGCAGCTCGCCGTCTAATCAGAGAAGAGAGCCGTCTTGGGCGCGGTGCTGCTAGTAAAAGCTGTCATGATCGGTATCAGCGGTTGCAGATGCATGAATTCGGTTGCCCTTGTACTCTTTTGTAACTACCGATGAATTCGGTTGCGCAACCAACTCGCCCTCACGCACGTACACCCAGCGGCCAGCACAATCAAACGTATACGTTGCCGCCAGCCTTGCAGCTTGGTGTCAGCACTGGCGATGGACGTGCCAGAAAGTTCCTTCACCTGGCGCCGCGTTGCTCCGCCGCTGGTTCCCATCCCGGTTTGCCCAACTCGCTCCGAAGGATCTGCACGTATGCATGATAACCCGCACCGAAAGGTGTCCCATGCATGTATCGGGAACACCGCTGCGGCCCGTGCGCGCATTCCCAAGGCGTCTTTGTGCACAGCGTGGCCTCTGTCGGTGCAGTGAGGCCTATAGCTAGGGAATGCCGAATGTACAGCTGAAACGGTCTCGTGCCTGATTCCATGAATTGGTCCACTTTGTGGGCTTGCCCTTGTACTCTCTTGTAACAACAGCAGACACTGTACACGGTCTCGTGGTTTAAACGGTCTCGTGGTTTAAACGGTCTCGTGGTTTAAACGGTCTCGTGGTTTAAATGTTCCTCTTCCTGGGGCACAGACTTTGGGTGTGGGTGTACACATGTGGTGCCTGTGTGAAACACAAGTAGTACTAAAACAGCACAACAAAAGAGTACATGATGCCTGTGTTCAACACAAGTTGCTGTCTGAGTCATCATGTGGTGGGTAGTGTACTTGCTGCTTGCCTTACTGCAAGAATCATGGTGCTTAATCGATACATACAGGCAAAGCTACTCAACTGGAAGCAATTGCAAGCAGAATGGCGGCCTCGCATTTGACATGTGAATGTCAACACAATTGTAAGGACCTTGACATGTGCTTTGCATGTACATGTAAATGGCATGTGTTGATGTGCTGGGGTGGTCTGTATATGTAGTGTCACTGTAGAACGCTCTCAATCTTCCTTTTTTTTTTTTTTTTTTAAACAACTAGTGTAGTGTAGAACTAATGTCACTGTAGAACGCTTGCTGTGTGTGTGCCTGCTTTGCAGTTGCACGTGGCTGGCACTGAACCTTTTTTTATCTGTCAATTGGTCCACTTGGTGGTTTGGCCCATGTGCTCTTTTGTGTGCTCTTTTGTTACTACATGTAAATGTCAACGTAAATGCCACATCCTACGAGCACCTTGACATCTGCTTTGTGTGTGAAGAAACTGAATAAATACAAACGAATCGGGCATCATGCCAAACACAAACGGGCATTGGCCACAGCACCCCTGCCGGTAGGGGCGGACAAGTTGTGGCAGAATGGGCTTTAGGCCATGTGAGGAACAAGTTTGTCGACATCATGCTGTGATGCATGGGTGCAGGGCAC
>JAUMHO010011012.1:0-10835 GCA_032360965.1 Ulva armoricana | reverse complement strand
TTTCCTCCATCTTGTTTATCACATATGCGACTTTCCGCAGAGCGCGGCATCCACGGACGCAATGGGCCACGCAGCACATACTCATTGCTCCATTTGCGGAGCTCGAGTGAACAAAAAGGCGGAAGCATCGTATGCGGATCAATCTTGCAGCGCCGACCTTTCTCTCACCACATCTGATGCGAGAACAGCAGCTTTGAAGGAGCGCTTGCAGAACACTGCCAACAAAACTGAAGTATCGAACCAACTCAACTACTTGGGCATGTCGAAAGAAGTGCTAGAGACACCGATGAACATCTTGCAAAAGAGATTTGAGCGTCATGGCGAAGAGCAATGGCCAAGATCGTTCAAGGCTGCATACAGTCCATTCAGACTGTATAGCGATTGCGCGAAAGAAAGTGGACGCTACGATTCGCACCAGTGCAGCGTGTCTGCAATAGATCATCTCATTTTTTGTGGCTGTGGGGCAGACAGCCTGGAATTCCAATTCGATATGCTTCCCAACGATAGCGTTCGCATTGAGTTCGGTGACAAAATCGTCGAGGCCTGTAAGCTCTCAGGTCTTCCTCACCCCTCTGCTGTGATCAAGCAGTCAGCTAGCCACAGCGAAGGATACGTTAACTCTATGGGAGTCGGAGACGTCGCAGCATGCACTATTATGGCTTCTATCTGTCTAACGTCGATGGAGAACGACGACGTTGAAGTGCTCAAAGAAAGCTACGCAGTGATCAACGGTATGAATGCAATTGCCTGCATCATATATCACACCGCCAGACCTACTACTTCTACTCTTTTAGAAGCGAAGCAATTGAAGAACGAGGCGCAGCGTCTAGTGGACACTGTGGCGACCTACATGGAACTGCTCTCGTCTCTTGCTGGGAATCGACGATGCAAGAGAGCCGCGGTCAAGTTTATCAACAAACCTAACCTGCACCGTTTGTTAGAGTTCGCTTTCTTCTGGTGGCCTGCAATTGGATTTTCTGTCATCCACATTGCCGAGCTCATTTAAGAGAAGTACCACCAAATGATAAAGCATTATGCGGCGAGAACAACCAACAAGCGCGTTTTGGGATTTGAGATCATGCAGAAGAAGAGGCTAGACGAATGCTTGAAGTATATCATTGCTTCCCAAAATATGGCAGAGAAAGGCCCGATGCGCATTTTCAGTTGGCCGCTGGGATTTTTGACGTCAATGGTCTGGAAAGTCGTGAAGAGACTTCTCTCCTCGTCCGCAAAGTTTACTGACGAAGACGCACCCGAAGTGAACTTTATGGCCATACCTCCTGACCGGCAATGAATTGGGAAGGGGTCATTTTCCAGAACAAGGGCTGGTCTCATCCTGACAAGCGGGCCAAGCCAAGAGAGGGCTACCAGATTTTTAAGCCAGGCATTGCTGGGTAGAAAGCACAACTTCCATGAATCATACGAATTTGACTGCTTGACCATGGCCGAATTTGGAAAGGCAGCGTCCTATCATCACCAGCTCACGCGCGGCTACTTCGTTACAGGGACCACAGACGTCGAAACGTGTAAGGAAAATCTGAGCACTGTAGGCGGTAACGAGTTCATTATTCCTAGACGAGCGGAGAGTATGACGGAATCCGACAGTGGCAAATCATTCGCGAAACACAGATTTACTATGGTGATTAGCGAAATTTGGAGAGTTCTGGAGCAGCAGCATGGAGGGGCAACTACGGAGTCTGTTTTTGTGCGTGGCATCCCACTCTTTGAAAGAGCAAAGCCCATGGAAAAAAGCGGCTTCAAACTTTGGGATGCAGCCACATTTTACGTCTGGAAGGATCTTGATTGTTCTTGTCGCAGAATAGCATGATTTCCTTGGAGCGGAGAGGAAGACGATGGGTCTGACGGAGGCGCAATCATAGAAAGCTTGGGGTACGAGTACACGCGCGCTAATGCGAGCGTTTCTCACAAATTCGTACTTCTTCACGAGAAAGAAGGGTACCCATCTCGCCGCGGTTGAGTAATAGGTAAACAGTAAAATCTTATCATGAACCACCCACGGCGGCTCTGAGGTAATTAATTTTGACCGACTCTCAACCTTTTTACAAGTCAGCAATATCGGCACAAGGGCTCACTGTATTGTAGCGATTAGTGGCAGCGTCTAGAACATAACCTTCCACCACGAAGTCAGGGACGCTGAAAACAATCGCCGTCATACTCACAGTATACTTTTCGCCACTGCATTCAGAGTAAAAGTTGAGGTCTGGAATCTCTGCGCCGACAGCGCTCTCTATCACTGGTAGCTTTGAATCAGCCTTATACGTACGCCAGTCAAGGAAGCGATGGTACACTTCTCTCAGTATGCACTGCTTGGAAACGTCATCGCCAGAACTGTTCGCACTAAAACTGCGATTGGCCAAGGCCCTCCAGACGACACTCGCGCCTGCAATGTTTTCATGGGCTTCCGTAAGGAAGTACGCAATCCACCGAGGCACGGTGCGGCAGTTCTTTGCGAGGTCGCTCGCGCTCGCCCCCAACGGTCGCCTGCTGGTTTGAATGACTTCACGTCCTCAAACTCCCCTACAATCCACCCATCCCGACCGCCATTCTTGCGCTTCAAGCGCTTAGTCCCGCGTCTCAAGTCCTCAATGTGCGACTCTACAGCTAGAACATGCCGCAGGGACTGCACGTGCTCCTTTTCGTTGCCGCGCGCTACCTCTGGCGACTCACTACAGAATTTGCAAGTCCACGAAAAACCACGACCACGCGTTAACCCCATGAGGAAAGCAGTACGCAATGACTCAGAAAGTGGAAGCGCGCGGGAACTGTCAAGAACTGCCGAGAACCAACGGACGGTCGCTCCTGAACGCGCCTTTACCAACGCTCGCGCGGGCAAACGCAACGCGTGTCCGCGCGTGACGAGCGGAGTTGCACGCACGCGCCCCTTCA
The DNA here is from genome assembly GCA_032360965.1 of Ulva armoricana. Taxonomy (NCBI): domain Eukaryota; kingdom Viridiplantae; phylum Chlorophyta; class Ulvophyceae; order Ulvales; family Ulvaceae; genus Ulva; species Ulva armoricana. The sequence goes on along the minus strand of JAUMHO010011012.1, from coordinate 7,928 downwards.
CGGACGGAGGTGGTAATCTCGCCGAAGAACACACTCCACCCTTAACACATACAAGTGAATACAAAGCACTCAGGACTCATCCTCTGCGTCAGTGTTGAGAACAGAACATTTGGGAGGAAAATTCTATTAGAAATTAGGATCAATTACACGTGTAATACGCACGCATTTGTTTGAATGGGAATGTTAATCACGGCTGTGTGGTATAGTAAGCTGTAAACAGGAAATCTCAAAGTATGAGTAGAGCAAATGTAATATGTCTCGAAATTTGTACTGCAAAGTAGAATTCATTTACAAAAGTCACAGTTCACACCTTCGTGATTTATCATCAAACTTTGTGTAAGTGAAACGTATCACTTTCAGTCATTCTGTATGAGTGTCCAAGTTGAAAAGTCAATGAATTAGTGCGGTCTATCATATTCTTATCATAGTGTAAACAATTCGATCTGGAGCTGATCACAGCGAATCTCACCCGAGGGTCCTCTCCGGCCTCGCTTGGAGTGCATGCACTATGCATAAAAAAGAAAACAAGTCAGTCACGGAATATCACAGAACCATAAAGCAAGGGAAGAATACTTTCTCCTCCACTAACACTGCTTATATATTTTATAATGCAATATAAATATACTAAATTATCTCCACGCCCAGAGATCTGAGTAATTTCCCCAAACAAATCTCCCTTCTACCGAGGACCCCACAAATTCCCAGCCCACGACGCCGGTACAGCCCCTAGCTCTAGCGCACGATCAAACTCTTTCGCACTCCACACAAAGCCCTTTTCTCGGCAGTGCCAGTAGACATTACCCCAAAACGGAGCTCTGCATTGCCTGTGGAAGTCACTATCGCCGAAGATCACGGTAACAAATTTGCCCCTAGTCAACCCAACTAAACCTCTCCGTGGACAGCCACTAAACTCCGTATCTTGCCATCTTCGCACTCCTCCAGACTCTATTGTGACATAGAGCAGAACGTCAGCCTCACCGCCCTGGAAACTGTCCACGGTCACAGCTACAACATCAGCCTCTCTCAAAAGGTCGCTAGTTTTGATCAACTCACTCGCATGAAGGGCTCCTCCCACATGGCTGCATAGTATCCGAACAGAGATCGACTTGCTTGGCGACTCTCTAAGCCTCGACGCTCGCAATCCGTATAATTCGTTGGAGAAAGTGATGGCCAACATCTCAACATACTCAATAGCTCGCCGAACCTGACCCTCATTTGTCTTGGGTTTGGTGCCCATGGACGAATTCGACCCTTCACCAGCGCCGCCTCCTTCGTAATCAGTTTTAGAGCAGCTAGGTTCTGCTGCACAGTCCACATACGCCACGTTTCCAAAGACAGAATACTCAGCCGAACAATTCCTGCTCGCAAAACTAGAAGCTTTCATCTCCCCTTCATAAGCTGCTGAGCTGGCCAATTCAACGGTCTCAGGGGCCGACCGATAATTCACATTCAATTTGAACGCACACATGGGCACAATTCTTCTCTCACCGAGACTTCCTCCCTCCATCACTACATTTCGCGAGTGCGAGCTCATCAGCACGTTCTGGAGCCCGAATTCTGCGTACTGGTAAAGATCCGCCTGCGCAACGCGCAATCGATGAACAAGCTGCTTCATGTCACCAGCGATGAGAGTAAAATTGCATTCCTTCACTGCGGATAACGCGCTCAAGCGAAAAATATCCATTCGTGCCATCTGGCCCACCTCGTCGCACGCAAGAACACGCACGAGATACGCTCTTCCTCCCTGCAATTCAGGACACTTGCGCAATCCCACTGGCGTCCCTACATACACTTGTGCAGTAAACACAACGTAATTTGTCAAGAACTTCAAGCTCTCCCTCCGCTTTGTGAACCAAACGTCCCTGGTTCTTTTGTATGCTTTCAGACTTTCCTCGTGTTTCTCCTTCGCATGAGCTTCCAAATGATCTTCATCAGGCCCTCCCTTTTCAAAGTTATCCAGCCTAGTCACTGCGCTTCTGTAACTCACATCAGCTTTCTGCCACTCCCGACGCAGTTGTAACAGCTGCCGCTCATCAGCAGTCTTATTTGTACCAGCCTCAATCGTTGCACTCGCCCACGGCCCTGGCAATACAGCCCCACATTCCAGAGCTAGATTCTTAGGGCGAAACTTGGCGACTGAGAGTGCCAATTCTTCATTCAAGTGCACGCTAGAGGATACGAATACCACCCGTAACCCATAAGCAGTCAGTTTCTGCATCATTGCCTCACAGCCTCTATTGGAAGCAACAGCTGTTGCAATACGCATTGGCGAAGATTCCAGAATCGAGTGCAGTCTCACCAGGCACTTGAAGAACGCAGCCATAACTTTGCTCTTTCCGGTACCAGCACCTCCCTCAAGAACAGGTGTCATGGCCTGATTAGTGCTAGCGCGGTAGGCATGCACGAGCTCTGCTACAATTTCAGTTTGTTTCTGATCAAGTCTGCCTTCTTCACAAACTCCACGAACCAAAAACTTCTCCTGCGACGACAAATCGTTGAACTCATCTAACAAAGCAATCCGCTGCCTCTCCCTTCTGCCCAAAGTCTGAGCCAACGCTGACAGCTTTGAACTTTCATCACTTGCGTCCAGCTTCAATTCCTCAACGCTACAATTTGCCAAAGCTTGAACATCTCCGAACATATGCTCACATGAGCCAACAATAGTGACGTGCACTGCACAACTTTCCGAAAAACACCAAGTGGATGACCGAGGCCCTGAGTTCTTCCCGTAGTTGTAGTCTTGGAATGAGTTCCATAGAGCATCTGGCATTAGAAGTGATATTTCCAAATTGATCCTGTCAAAGAACTCACTCGTGTCTGTGACGAAACCGATGAGTTTGAAGAGGCAATTGTCGCGCTGATTTTCCCAGAGCGAGCCGTCAAACCTCACCTCTCCATGCCCAGAAGTGCTCTGCAGCCGCACCTGGACAAAATCCCCAACCTTCGCTTGATAAACGCAACAGCAGCTTCTTTCAAAACGATCATCCCTGGTCCTCGATCGCTTCGGGCCATGGTTGCAAGCCTTTTTGTCGACTGAGACTGTGAAGTTATAGACTGAGAAGTGCAGCCCTCTACCAAGTCCAGGATACCACTTCACGACGTAATCGGGAGGCTTGTGTTTAGATTCGGCCACTGATATTCCTTCAAAGCGCGCCCTAGTGAAGACGGAGTCCATGTTATCCAAATCCTCGCCCACAAAGCGCCTGTGCAAGCGCTCTTCCACAATTTCTGTGCTTTCGCGTCTCACTTCTCCAATAACCTCCAACACAGCCAACGAAGCGTGGTACTGGGAATACTCTTGTGCAGAACTGAAGTCTGTGGGAAGAGGCGACCGGGCGTCAGGTATTGCCCTTCCAGACGTTTCGTGCTTTTCCATAAGTGCACGACCAGGATCAGAGGTCAGTAGTGCGACGGCAAATACTTTTCTCGCAGAAAGATGACTGCCAGGCCATTCCCGAATCAATGCCGAAATATCGACCTCTGGCGAGCACAGCCGGCCTTCCGGAGTACTCCCATTGTATTGAGTAGAAGCTCCAAGGTTTCTAGCCTTGAATTTCGTACTTTCAGAGAACTGCACTGTCCGCCAGGAAGCATCCGTACACGAAATGCTCGACATGAGCTTAGGAAACTTCACGCAAGAAGGAACCGGCTCTTCTACTCTCGCCAGCGAAGAGGTAGACACAATCGCCTTACTAATCTGCAGGCCTGCAATTCTGTCGGAAGCCCTCCTCGCCTTTTTCGTTAGTGGAGATTTCGTCGAACAGTCTCTTTCAATTACTTCTTGCGACGGCAGGCCAGGGACTGCAGCTGCAGCAGTCACATCGTGAAGAGCGCTGTCCACAGACTTACACCATGCGCCTCGAATACTTTCCGACGCAGCTGCCTCCGCCAGAACCACGAGACTGCTATCTCCCTCGACCGCCATTGTGGCATTGGAGCCCGGTAGGACATCGGCATCTACGAAGGCATGCTCAACCGCCGTAGGATTCGAGCCAAAACCTTCTGACTGAAAATCTGCCTGACCAACCACGCGTACCGAATTATTAGACTCTTCGCGCCCAGATTCTTGAGTTTCTGGATCACAAACAGCACTACCAAGAATTGTAGACTCCGCAACACCGTCCTCAGTAGCCAACTCCGGGATCTTGCCATCACAAGACAGCTCTGCTTCGACATGAGCGCTTGGAAGAAGCCCCTGTTGCTGCGACTCTGTCAAAATACCTTCCCTTCCTCCTCCAGACTTCTCGGACGCGCCACACCTAATACGCAAAGTAAAAACTTCAGAAGAGTCGGCAACAGCTTCGCATTCGACACCTTTTTCTGTCACAAACTTCCATTGCATCGTATTAGCATCACGATCAGCCTCCCCGCCCGCCACAGGCACCGCGAGGTCACAAACCTTCAGTGATTCTTCGTGATCTACCATGGCATTGCGAGCGCCAGTCTCAGAACTCTTTCCACCATCTCTGCTTGCCGCTAAGTCCACTGTTTCATGACGAGCCCGTACAGGATATACCGGACCCTCACAAGCGGCTGCTTCTTTAAAAGAATCTTCGACCTTCTCATCACATTCGATCTGAGCCAGGGCAACCCCTGCATGAGCCTCTCCTAGATCCGAAGACTGCCCCGCACTCTGAACAAGCCCAGCCACCTGTGATGCGGCTGCTGATTTGGGATTAGGACCTTCTGCTTCCTCGCATAGAACGTCAGGTGCTGCGTTCTCCATACACTTTTCGTAGTACTCACTGTCATCAGTGAACAGGCAAGCGTAGAGCTCAATACCAGCAGGAATTTCATCAAGGCTCAACTGCGGTACAACAGAATCAGTGGCTGGATGTGAAGCGTAACAAAGATTTGAAAGAGCAGCAGATTTTTGCAGCTTAGCACCCTCCTCAATCACGTACTCATTCCACAACCCCAACTGGTGCCATGGCCAAAGAACTTTCTCATGATCGTGCCAGCAGCTCGAAATTTCGATTCAGCCGGGGTGCACTTGTACTTTTCCGCAAAAACTGGTGCAGACACTTCTAGTAGAATAGTACCCAAAGTTTTGAGCAAAGAACCTTCACCGACGGCAAACGATTTCTCAGCCGAAGATAGCACGCAGCTGTTCCGTTCACGAATCTCTGACACAGTTCCATTCACGCCAGAACGAACGAACTCGTAGAAGCGTCGGAAACCAATGATGTCATGCGTGAGGCACTGAGGCTGTCGCATGCTTAACAATTAGTCCTCACGCTTGCCGAGCTCCAACGCATCTCCCCTGGCGACAACTTCTTTCAAAATTCCATCGTCATAATATCCCAGAATTCCAACGCTGTCGAACAGAGACCGCACCTTCGGCCAAGCTCTATCGAGAACAACCCCCCAAAAAGGCAAGCACAGACCTCCATCCAATTCGTACTGATCATCAGGACTTAGCACTTGCAAGTAGTCGGCCAGAGCGCTTGGCCAAAGCTGATCGAATGAGCCTAGGTCCCACCCGCGGCGTTCATAATGAGGCCCAGCGTACGGTCTCAGCACAGCTCCAACAAACGGTGCTGCGCCACGGTCAGCCCATCCTCCAAACTTCTTCGAACAGGCAGGGTGGTCGGGACCAAGAGCGCTACAGATGTTCGCCATATGAGAAAAATCCTGCAACTCTAGCAACGCCGCCAATCTCAGCAAAGAGACCACGGACACTTGCAGAAATGCCTCCATCCATTCCGTCACCATAGCAGGAGGAGCATCTTTGACAGACGACAAAAAAGGTCGACTACCAGGTGCGAACGCTGCAACCAACCAAGACGGGGCAGTGGCGCAGGGAAATTCAGCAGCAACGCCATGCGTCCTCTCTAGCACGTGCCGATAGCACAGAAAACCAGCTGAGGATAGGTCGCAATGCTTGATGTGCAGTCGCAGAAAACGGAAGATATTGTTACGTCCAGCCTTGCCTCTGGAGCGAGAAATTGCTCCTTTCAGGATAGGAAAAACCGGAGCAATAGTTGTAGTGCTTGGCGGCAAAACTCTGATAGAACCCCCCTGCGCAGTACCCCACTCTAGTAAACGAAGCTCATGGAAATCTGAAAATGCCAAGCCCAGCAATGCGAACATCGTACCGTCAACAATTTCTGACAGTCCGGTCAGAAATCCCCGCATCGCTGACGCAGATGACGAGCAATCAGTGCCAGGGGCGTACGTCAAAGTTCCTGCGCGTAGAGTATTCAGGACGACGTTGCTTACAACATGATGGCCCATCGCCTCATCCATCGGGTTAATGCATCTACAACAGCGATGTTTCGCGAGATAAAAGGCCGCAGAGCTCCGTGACTTGTCACCAGGGCCAGGACACCAGCCGCCAAGTGTTGCTAGGGAGACTAGATAAACACAGCGAACAAATTTCTTCTTCACGTTCACAGTGTTCCCAAGAAACTTCTCCGGAAGAACAGGCAAAACAACGGACTTCAGCCACTTGTTTTCGCCCTTGAGAAACTCTTTTGGGAAGTACGGCAACACACCAAAATCTGCGTTCTCAACCTCAGTCCCCTCTTCAACTCCGAGACCCAAAAGTCTGCCTTGTCGAACAACATCTCGCAGAAGCTTTGTCTTCGACTTGGCAGGCGTAGATGGATTAATCGCATCATTCTTTGGACACCAGGGTTGCCGAGCGTACTCCCTTGCGTCATGCATGCCTCCCGCATTCGCCAACACCTCGCAGACACAGTCAACGACGCTACGACCTCCACTACTCCCCCCATCCATCTCCACGCTTATCCTGCAAGTTGACCGCAGCGTGTACTGACAGCAGCGCGTACGTTTCGAACGAGGCCTCTCGCGGAGCGGGTGTTCAAGAACCGCGACGCAACCCGCTTGCTGAGCCGAAGAGAGGACGTGGAATAGCACAGTAACCGCGGCCGTACCGCCAGAGTCTGGACGACCTTGGAAAAGCAAGAATGTGTCTCGTCGAGAACGCGTCGCGTGTCGAATGCGAGAGCCTCGAAGGAGGCCTCTCGCGGAGTGAGCAAGGAAGAACCGCGACGCAAAGAGTTTGTTGCGCCGAGAAGAGGACGTGGGGGAACACAGGAACCCAGGCCGAACCGCCACTGACGACGCACTCTTGACCAAGAGAAGCGAACGCGTGGCGTGCAAAAAGCGTGAGCGCCAGAAGAAGGCCTCGTGCGGAGTGGGCGAGTAATGAACGCGCGCAAGGTGGTTGCGGATTCAAAGAGAGGCCGTTCACTGTGTGGGCGAGGAAGAAGCGTCACGAACGCGTCGCGTGTCGAACGCGTGAGCGCCGAAGAAGGCCTCTCGCCGTGATTGGGCGAGCAAAGAACTGGGCGAGCAAAGAACGCGGCGCGAAGTGCTTGCTGAGCCGAAGAGAGGCCGTTCGCTGTGTGGGCGAGGAAGAAGCGTCGCGCAAAGTACGCGTTGAAGGCGTGAGCCCCAAAGAAGGCCTCTCGCCGAGAGTGGGCGAGGAATGGACGCGGCGCGATGTGCTTACTGAGCGGAATAGAGGCCGTTCGCTTTGTGCGCGAGGAAGAAGCGTCACGCAAAACGCGTGATGAGACGAAGTGAGCGAACTCCACAGGAGCAATCGCCGCTGTACATGCAGCCTGGGCCAATCAAGGCTTTGACTTAGCGCGAAGGTGGTCCTGTGTCAATGGTGTGAAGTTGGCCTGCAGCCTTCGGCTAACCTGACGCTCGGACAAAAGATCGCTGAAATTTTCGTCATGCCTCACACGTGTGAACGGTTTCCATTGGTCACTCTAATATTTAGTAGCAAAATTGTACTCCTATTCAACATTACTCGGCACTTCAACTTGAGGGGTACGTTCAAGATTTGAATATTGACAGAGCTGTAAATGCAGATATGCTCGCTGAAATTTCGTCATGCGTCACACGTGTGAACGGTTTCGATTGGTCACTCTAATATTTAGTAGCAAAATTGT
>JAUMHO010011001.1:0-10844 GCA_032360965.1 Ulva armoricana | reverse complement strand
AAAAGGAGCAACGCGCTTTGCTGGGCCAAGATTTTGTAGGATTTATGACTGAGCTGCAAGCAGGCTTCGCCTTTGCGTACCGCAGAGTTGCCCATTGATCAGCTCCACAAGTATCACCGGAAGTCGTGAAAGCGCTCGGTCTTACAATCCCACTTGGGCTGAATGCCTTTTTCAAGGCTGGTCGCAGCGCCCGCATTCAATCGAGAAATCGCAGTAATAAGAGATTAAACATCTATAACTGTGGGAACCGACGGTGTCGGGCCACTAGCACCTGTGGCAGCGTTCGGCATAGCGTTCGCTGCCGCAGCCTGGCTCCTCGTTGTCGCTCTGGGCGGGTTACCGCTTGGAGCTTAACTTGGAGAATCAGCAACGTTCTGAGCGGCATTTGGGTTAGCGTTCGGGTTTGACATCCTGCAACAATGGCCATAGCCTTGCTGCAGGACTGGGAAAACATGGCACCCCTGATGCAACCTTATGCCATAGCATATGACATAAACAAAGCACGTAGCTCTGCTTATGCGGTCTTAGTGCATCCGTCTACTGTTGTTCTCACTGGAAACAGTACGCTCGCGTCGTCAGAGTGCGCAGCACAGACAGCAAAAAATTTCCCTGGACTCGTCCTAATCACGATAATATCCATTCCGATTTACATCACCGAAACCATGTTCTGACCCAGGATCGTGGCCCATAGGCCTGATGTAACAATTGAGATGTGTAGTAGAACTAGGACGGTCCTTCAAGGCTGGCATCTACTTATTTGATAACGTAGACGCTGTCTGAGACCCAGCATCGCACGGACGCAGGCGCAGGCCCCGGTAGCCACTTCCGTGAGGACGCGGCGTGCAGACCGAGACTGCGTAATCCTGCTAGCCACCACCTTGCCTAGCTTCATACTTTCCAGTGTCATGTATATAACACTGCTTGGCTTGCATGCACGTAGTCATTACGACCACATTCATGACACCTGACCAGACGTGGACATATCGGACAGGCAGGGATACCGGACGGTCATACCTGACGGGGTCGGTCGGTATACTTCTACCACGTGCGGATGATGACACTTGGATTGAATGCAATTCTTGCAGAAAGAGTGGTTACAACATATTGACCTGCGCTTATATCACTACACACTCCGGTCAATCATGTCTGCGATCCTATCGGATCAGTTGACCCGGATCTCCTCAGCGTCCCTGTCAGCGTGTCGACCCCCTGGATGCACCCCATGCATGGTCATAGCCAAACATGTGTACAACCTGGACTGACTGGTGAGTCAGCTTGCATGTCATGCATATAGCACTGGGCTGTATCACAACAGTAATTCAGGTGTGTGGAAGATTGCTTGTAGAAGCGCCCCAACCGACTGGAAATCAGATTGTCGGCTACAGCAAAACGCATGGTATTTATTGCGCTCAGGCCCGTCCTTGTGGTTGCTGTCCTCGCTACTGGCTAGCGTTGTGAAACGGAAATGCGGAATTTGCAGTGTCGCACTTGCTCGCTGCAAATGCTATGAATGTGGGCAAAATGTTGGAGTAGGAACCACATGTGGCATTGAGGAACGGTAACGGGCTGTTACACATGCAACCCGGCAGCTACAACAACGCTGGCTACTGCCGGCGGCTTGGTGTGCTAACTCTGGGATGTTGAGTTGTGTTAGGTGCGCTGGTGTGCATACCCCTGTATGCATAAGTATACTTGACTAATACATTGGAGTTGTGTTGTAACATGGCACTTCAACAAAACCCAGGAAGGTCTTGGTTGTACAGAAGGTTGGCATGCATCGTGAATACGTTGGTCATTTGGAACCCTTTGGTACAGTCTGAACAACACACGGTTTCCCTAGAACCGCCCAATACAACATGTATTTGAAGGGGGAACTGTGTACCCCTGTTGTGGGTTAGGTCTGAAGGCCTAATCCGCTTCCGCAGGCTCTGACCCCGTCTGGAGGCCGCCGGTGCATGCATGCATGTATAGCGGCGGCGCGCGCGGCCCTGCATTCCCTTGCTAACATGCAGGGATCAAGGCCCCCTACACACCATGGCATGGACTTTAGTAAGGACAGACCAAGATATACCCGCGGAAACGGAGAGTCCGACGACACACCGAGATTTCCAAAGGTCCACGTCGAGGAATTCGCCATATCAGGATGATAACCTCCAACTGATCAGCCTGACAAGATGTGTCAATGTTGCTGCGTGCTGCGTCAGCATCGTCAAAGCTACTTGGTGTTTGTTTCGACAAGAACGGCCGTTGAGTTTCTATACACACGTCGCCTGACATGGCCAAGATTTCGGGTGAGTACATGTGAAGCTTAGAGGAGTTTCTTCCTACATGCGCGTCGTCGTGTTATGGAAGCGTTACGGCATTCAGCATGCTGGCGAGGTGAAACCTTTGGTTCGTGCAGGAAGCGCTGGACAACAAATAATTTCACAACTCAGAGAAATGCATGGAACTGAGGAACCTGTGGCTGTCGAATTTGACAAGCAGGCTTGGCTTGATCAGCATGAGCCGTACATGCGAGTGAGACTCGAAGCTCTCGAGAACAATCAGGCACGCATCGATGAAATTTTAACTGCATATTCGCAAGAACGCCGAGAGCTTGAAATGAAGTATGAAAAATTGCTTGGTACGCCCTCGTGTCCCTGTGCATCATGCTACGCTCGCGTGTGGTGCCGATGCGTGTACAATGCACATGCGTTTCACATGCGACGTTGGTGCCGGCAACAATAAGGGTAACCGAGGTGGAAATTCAAAGATGTTGCAAACACTGTCATGCACTTTGATATTTGAAACTGGTGCAGTGCGCCGTTCACGACGTGTTTCGTTCTGGACGCCGGAGAGCTTTTCACATTCTCATGTTTCTTTAATAGCGAATTCCTCCTGTGTATAGTATTGGTTTCTTCTTTTGAACGTTTCGGATGTGTTCGTACCGCTTCATGTACGTCAAACCTTCTTGTAAACGTTAGACCTTGATTCTGCATGTATGTAATATTGAGTTCACCAGACCGCAGTAGTTGCCCACAAGTGGCCGCAAGCTGATGATTTCGTGCTGGCTGTTGTGCTTGTATCCGGATTGCGTAGTGCAAGCGCACGGCTTACAGCCTGCGCTTTCGTGCACCATGGATTTGGACCTTGGTATGCACCTTGATGTGGGGAAGCAGTCCCGACATCTGCCCGCAGCACGGACGCAGTCAATGGGTACCAATGTTTGGTGATGTTATTACTGTGCCGTCTTGTTGCGGTAAGCATGGTAAACAAGAGTAGAGGCTGTGCGCACCTGCAGAGCAATGCAACGCCATCAGAAATTTAATACGATAGACTATCACGCGGTCGCAGACAATGTTTCTGTCACATGGATTTGCATGATAGTGTGTGCGTGAGCCTTAAATTTGGCTCTTAATAATGCTTGTTGAGCATAATGTTTGTGACAGCATCAGGACACATGTTGCCCCCAGCTTGGTAGGGAGGTGCAGCTGTCACAATGCGACGCCCTCGCCCTTGCCATGAGTCTAGATCAATACCGCTGTCTGCTGTCGTTCCAGGCTTGTTGCTGTCTGAGATTGGCAGGGATCTAGATTTTGGTTGAAGTGGGCCAAGAAACGGCCCGTTAGGCAGCGTCTCGACTGTTGCCTGTATGGTACTAAAGGATCTGTGTCTTGCTGCGGTCGTCTTTATCGGCTAAGGTCATGGTGATTTCGAAGCTACTTCGATGCGTGCATTGTACCCGACCAGATTGGCCAACAGGAGCGCTGCATATATTGAATTGGAGTCAAAGCCGTCATTGGTTGGACATGCAATGGCTATGTCGGAAAACGGTGGCAACAGCATACATGACTCAATTGTTTGCAATGTCAACTTACAGGTTGCCTCTCACCAGTGATTTGTCTCTGCATAACACTGTGAGCGGTTCTTCCAGGGCCATGCTACAACGATCGCACAGATATTGTGACTGGCAAAAACACTCCGGAAGCTGGTGAAGGACCGGAAAGCGGCATTCCTGAGTTCTGGTTGAGAGTTTTGCAATCTCACCCTGATTTGGAGGTGTGAAATGACCTTACTCATGCAGTTATGTATGACCCGCCTAGGGTTCACAACAGTACTGTTCACAAAATCAGGATCCTGAGTTGGGGTTAGGTGTGCAGCAACGAATTAGCGACCAGGACGCATCAGTCCTCAAGCATGTGGTGGACATCGTAGGTTCACGTTTATGTCCAAATTCTGGCGGTGGCAGTCATGGATTTGTTTTGAAGTTCTTGTTTTCTCCAAATGAGTATTTCTCTGAGGATGAGCTGTCACTCAAAGTCACATTCGCTGATGATGATGAGGCTATAGTAAAAAGCATTGAAGGTACCCCCATCTCATGGACAAACCAAGGTAAGTTGCTGTCTCTTTGCTGTTTATCTGTGCTTCTTCGCTGGGTCCACTCTTTTGCGGTTGCCTGATGTGCCTGCTTTCATGGTGTAAGGTTTAGGCCGTTTCGCCAGGTGCAAACCCAACCATAAGCATGAAAAAGAAGCGAAGTGGTAAGAATTCATTCAAAGTCAAAGTTGAGCCCGTGGAGTCATTCTTTAGGCTTTTTAGTCCAATGCAGCAACCCAGCCATGTTTCCATGAACATGAACGAATACACAGCCATGAAGCAGGTGTGCCTATGATTGCTGTTGTTCTGAATAGTATCGAACAACCTGCATTATATGGAGGACGTGCCATTCAATAAGACTGTGGTCAGTGGGAGTCGGCCATCCCGTAGGAAAACGCCTGTTTGAAGGGGTCCTTTTCAGCGGCTGATTGATGTGCCGCTGTGATAGCCGCCACTTCGCACAATCGCAGAAGGCGCCCAGTTCCACACTGTGTAGGTGTGCATGTCATGTGTAATTCGGTTTTGCGGCCAATCTGAGTCACATTCTTACGTGATACATTCTTACGTGACACATGTGGATGTCTCAGCATGGTTGTATTGCAATCATGACAACCTGGAGTGCGCTTTCCACTCGCCATGAAAGCAAGTGACGCCTTTTCACAGGCCCCGTACGCAATCAACTTAAGATTGTTACCTCACTCAAATAATTTAGAGTAGCAAGTAGTACCAATTGAAGCAGCTGGTAAAATGCCCCGTCCACCTGGGTCGGATCTGATCTGACAGCTGACAGGAAAGAGCGAAATTTGACTACCACGAATATGGCAAGATGTTTATTTCTTATCAACGTCTTTTTGGAATTTGTGGACTAGTGTTACATCATTGCAGTGACGACAATGCTTGATTTTGATGAGTCCTTGGTTGATCAGCTCTTTGGTGCTTGAGCACATGTAATAAGTTGCAGTCCAGCCCAAGCTAAGGTTGACATGTAGGATGTCGAGGATTGCTTGGCCATCATCATGACTCTGATGGATGACATGATACCCCGTGGAGTAAAGTTTTTCTCAGGGGAGAAAACGTTTGCTTCGGAGTTGGAAACGAGCAGTGATGGGGAAGATGATGGTGGCGATGATGTCGATGGTGATGAGGAGGAGGAAGCTGATGATGGTGTAAGTGACGTTGATGATGGTGAGAGTGAAGAGTCCGGTTTTGACGGGAGTGAGGCCAAACATGGTGATGTGTCCGACACATGCAGCAAAGATGAACAAAATGGCCTTGTGCCGGGCAGGATCAATCCTCAGTCAGATTGCAAGCAACAATAAACAAATAATGTCTGTACCCATGTACAAGGATGAGATTCGTAAATGTGCTTACAGGATCTCATGGGCCTTCTAAAACCTTGAATCAGAATGGTTCAGGAGCGTGCCTGTTATGGAACGCTGTTCCGTCCTGACATACTGAGGGTGTCTTGGTGTCACACTGGTCTGAGTGTGGCCGTTTGGCCCATCATAGTGTACTGCGTCTGATTTCAGGGTGAGGTATAAGTCTATGTCCTGGTTTGTTACTGGGTACCGGCTTACCTTGTAATCATGTATTCCATACCATTGCAGTGCCTGCACCAGTTACGAGTTTGACAATCTCTGGAATCCAACGAGTTAGACCAACTCTAGAAGCCAATTCCGATTATCGTCATACACAAAGAGCCTCTATATACTTCTATCTGTTGGAACTGTTCACTGCCCACAATACAGTCCGTGTTTATTAATGCGATGTTCGGTAATTCGGTGTTCAGCCTAATTTGTTCGAAACACATGTACTGCCGTTCTTGAGAGATTGTACGTACCCTACAACACAAAATTCTAGCTTGGATGTGCTCGCAGAGCTGGATATAGGACATGAATCTCGTCCCTGCCATTATGTAATCCAGGACCCCGGCACAGACGTTGTGGAACGAAATATGCTGATGTTGTGCGTTACACCAAGATGAAGTCACAAGGCTTCTCATCGCTCTAGCACCTATTAATTGTGGATACGAAGTATCATACCCACCTGTACGATGTTACGTGATGCACCTGTAACCATGCCTCTCTTCGATGTAAAATCATGCCCAGAACTGCAGCAAGGCATGACCCAACGGTATAGTCATAATGCATGTAATCGAATTGGTCACACGCAGTGAACAAGTAAATACATGTGAGGTAGATCCAACACAAGAGTGCCGTGTGCTCCTGTTGAGTCGACAGAAAAAAGACCTACGTACTTAGGCTGAAGCTCAGGCGCCTGTATGCAAGTGCTGACCACATCAAGAACCTTGGCTGAAACCCTGACCAAATCACACACGGGTGGTACACATGAGCACGTTCAGAGAACTTTGTACCCAACGCATGGATTGTCACACATGCTCGAGTGCTACAAGTGCCTTCTGGAGCTCATAAGCACGCTCCTGTACCCATTGCTCTACATCACAATGCGGTGTGTCAATCCCTGCACCCAATGGCGCACGCAAGTCTCGTGGACACCAACCAAACAAGAGTTGGTGTGGATGTAAATTGGAGAGGAGTGCGAAGTTTCGTGATATGCATACAGCAATACTGTAATACAAACCTCCCAATCAGAGTGATACTTGTTGACATAAGAGCGCAGACCTGTGAGAAAAGTGCGGCGAAAATTCTAAGTTTGTCTTCTTGTGAACCTACATCGAGGCCCACGGGTGTTAGGCGGAATGCGGTAGTCAAGAAAAAGTGGCACTTGCGGCCAACGACGCTGCTAAGCTACGTCGGCGTTGCGCCTGCCGGGCACAATGTGGGAAGAACAGCAATTCTAGTGGGGGAGGGTGCGGGCATGGATGCTGCGCATCTTCGCCACCAACCCACTGCGCCAACGGCGGCGGGCCTGATTGGAGTGATGTGGCGAATGTGGCGATTACCCCAGGCTTTGAGTTTGTGGCCTACGTGCTGAAGCCCGACCTGGCTGTGATGCGGCCGGAACACAGACCCGACATGTTTGAATTGCGGGATCACGGGAGCTGTCGGGACCCTACAATGTGGGCAATGGCCACCGCGATCATCGAGGATGAGGCGCGACAAGGGTTCATCGTAGAGGCGCCAAAGGCGCTGCTGGTGCCGGTGGGTGCATCCGCTGGGGTTGATCCCAAAGGGCGCGGACCAGGTCAAGATCATCCATGATTTCTCGTTGCCGGCGGGGGCAAGTGTGAGATACCGCATTCACTATGTGCGTCTGAGCTACGACAAAGTCGACGCTGCATTTGGCGCAATTCAACGGGGGTACCTTCAGGCGAAGATCGAGATCTCAGTGTTGGAATCGTGATACTTAACCACTATGTACGTCGCGATTACCTTCTTTCGGCATATTCCGCTGGACCCAGCGCACTTGGAGCTGATGCCTTCCGGTGGGGGGGCAGGCTGGTTGTGCATACACGCCTGAACTTTGGCCAGCGAAATGCACCGGAGGTCGCATTTCGGGTGTCCATGGCTGTGCTCTGTGTTGAAATCAAGGAAGCGCTGAGTATCGGTATATGGCAATTAAGGTTTGGCAAGTGACCTGCAAAGTATGTTGTACCGTCACGCACTAGTCCACACCTACACTCTCATCACAACAGACAACGACCCACACCTTGTGCAAACCAGCATCTTGCAAAGTAGAGACTGGCTACACTAGCACACAAAACTCCTTATATACTTCATACTCTGAAGCTCAGACTACGATAGAAACTCAGGTCTTGCATCATATGTGCATGCCATGCATGAGACTGTATCCTCAACACTCTGGCACGTCAAGGCTGCTGTGGAGGGCATGCAGCTGCGGGGATGGGCACACATCTCGGTCTAAACAGTCTATGGCCGTCTATGCAGAACTCTGCCGAGATCCATCTACAACTGCACGCGCCACTGTGGACAGCCTCACACGAACACACCTGCCCAGCCGAACGTAGTCAGCATTCGTAGATGATAATTTCTAGAATTTGCACAGATCTCGTTCCTCGTACGGGTCAAGCGCAACAGACGCCAGCCTGAAGCGCACACCAGGCGTGCCGTGGGCTTCGCAAGACACTCATACGCCACACCACCTCGTACGATACGAAAGCCTGCTGTCGCGTCTCTCTGACACAATTAGTGTTTGATCTAGGCAAAAGGGACCGGGTAGAGCTCCCGTGTCCTAAACTTCTGTGGGTGCAACTGCACCAGGTGTACATCACCGCCAACGCTCCACGCGACGTCGCCACGCACACAGCAGCGACTAGGAGCCATCGAAAAGCCGAAGTTGCAACCAGTGGCCTGCCCGACATGCAACAGGGTCTTCGCGGACCTGTCCAGCGCCCTTTCACACAGCCGCTCCGTACACAAAAGCATCACAGAAACAGGCATTGCTGGGGCATGGGTTCGCCTTGGTTGCCACGTGTGCCATGACTGTCACCTCCCGTTCCAGAGGCCCGACCAATGCACAGGCTCACCGAGCTACGCAACCGAAAGGGCCCCTGGTAGGGGTAAACCGCAGGCACGTCCAGTCGCGGGCAACGCGCCGCTCAGCGTTGCACCATCCATGCCCAAGAAGCGAGCGCCGACCCCGCACTGGCAGCCGCCCGGGCTCGGCAAGCATGCGACAGCCCAGCCCCACCCTCTGTCTGCTCAGTGCGCCGGCTTGGTACACCGGGACGCCCACGCAGCGGCGCGAGCTCTAAGAGCAACTCACTCGCCGGCAGCGCGAAGGCCGGGAGGTAATCGGCCACAGAGCCAGCCATCCGCAAGCAACCACATGCAGGACCCTTTGAAATCATGTGATGCATACCACAGGGGTGCTGGCGGGCTGGTCGGCGGCCATTCCAACAGAAGTGACGTCCCGTCGCCCGCCCTAACACATGGCGCAATGCCAGACACCATCATGTCTGACATGCATGGTGTGGTCCCGGAGGGTGTACCGCCACGCAGATGCAGTGCGGTGATCATGCGCGACTGTGCAACTGACGTCGACATGGCAGAGGCCGAAGCACCCATGCCAATACACACGCTGCCAACCACGGCCGTCATGCACCCAGAGCTAGGGCCGGTCATGCACGCAGGGACTCCCGACCCGGTCCCAATGCTTGAGGCCGCAATTGCCGTGGACGCCATGATCGTGGACATACCAGTGCGCGACAGCCCGGCGGCCCCCTCGGCCGCACAGACCGCCGCCAACACCACCACGCCGCCCATCACCCGCCCAATCGAGCCGCTCGCCTCTGCGACCGCATGCAGCGACACGGAACACACACCGCTAGGTCCCAGCGACACAACCCATACCATGGTCGCCGCCGCAAACGTCAGCCTTGCAGCGGCCCCCACCCACCCGCCACCCAAAGAGCCGCCGAGGCAGCCGCGGCCACCCTAGCCGACGCAGCCTCCGCTGCCCACAATGCCATAGCCGCGGGCAATGCAGCCACCGCAGCGCGCGCAATTACGACGGCCGCAGCCACTTCGGCAGGCATCGCAGCTGCGAATGCACTGGCCTCGGAGGTTTCACCAGCCGCTGACGCCATCACAGCCCGCCAGGCCGCTTCTGCTGCCACCGGTTTTGCTGTTGCAGCTGCAAAATCAACGTCAAGCATTGACACCCGACCAGTCACCGCCCCCAACAACAGCACACAGGACTCATGGACGCTATGCCAACCACCCCGGCCGCCGACACGCGTCGTTTCATCGACATCCTCAAAACCAACGCCTATGCCCTCCCTCCCAACGTAGCTGCCCTCGAGCTTGACGCGACTCCTGACACCGACGCCCACATGCATGACGCCGGAGAGGACCTCCTCGGAACATCGGCTCCGGATTCACTGCCCACTAAGCTGCCGTACCGGAATGCCCCACTACCCCAGCTCGTCGCCACCCAGGTGCAGGCAGTGTGGGCTGATGCCGTAGCAGAGGCCTTGGAGGATATCCGAGACGCGGTCAAGCGCAGACACAGCGACTCCATCACCGCAGTCATCCAGTACTTGCTCATGCTTGCAAGCGAGATGCTGGGAGGCAACCGAGGCGGGAAAGGTCAAAAGCGCAGGGCTACAGCGCGGGTGCGCGACCTCCGCAAACGTGCTCGAGCCGCCATTACACTCGCCGAAGCTGCCGGGGCTTGACCATGGCCGCATCCGCACATCAACGGTGGAGGACCATGCGCCAGCGGGACGCATTCACCACCACGTTCGCAATGGCAATGACGGTCGGGCAGCCCGATGCCTCGACAGCAGCCGCATGGCCATGATCTACGACACCACGATTGCGCAGCTCAAGGCGCTCCACCCGTCGGCACCCCCCCCCCACGTCCCCCGATATGGACCAAGCCCACACCGGCCTGGCGCAGGTCGATGCCGATCAATTCCTACGCATCCTCCAGCGCCTTGCACCAGGAACATCAGCGGGACTGAGTGGCTGGACGTATGAGCACGTCCGAGCGGCGGGCTTGTACAACAGGAGGACTCGAGACGCCATGAGGGGATTCGTCAA
>JAUMHO010010990.1:0-10858 GCA_032360965.1 Ulva armoricana | reverse complement strand
AAAGGTGCCAAAATGTATGCAAAAGGTAGAAAGGGCCTGAAAGAGTACCCGTACAGCAATCTACCATCCTTGTAGTGACTGCCTTGAGCAGCAGCCTTTCAACTAACCGTCACTGCGTCTGAGATCACACACGCAAGCTGATTTGTTGGGAAGCCGTGTCACGCAGTTGGCAAATTCAGCCAGAAAATTTCTGGGCCTGACTCGGGACCAACACCCTCCAATGTACGTGCACGTCATGGACAGCCAGTGCGGACGTTTGGTGCCAAGATCCCAAAAGGAAAGCCAACCTACGCTGGTCAAACCCCCCGTTTGGCGAACACAGGCACACAGGCTTTGGTCTCACATCATGCTACAATTGCTGGCTGTGGGTCTTGCACATTCAGAAATGAGGAGCGAAACGCACATGGATGGTACTACGCCACCGCATGCATGCCGTGATGGCATGTGTGCTTGATCACTCGTGAGTTGCGATGATCTATAGCTAGACGAACGCCATGGCTTCGCTTTGCCTTGCCTTCTGCTACTGGTAGTACTAGTAGGCCTGTCGGTGCAGTACTACACAGATGCGATCAGTCACTCACGAGACATGCCTTGGTAAAGGCATATCGGGCCGAGTGAGCCGGTCCACCAGTTACTACAATAGCTAGTGCCGGGAGCCAAAGGGTGTCAACAACCATGATTGCACCGGCAAAAGAATCAGATCCCTCTCAGTCGCGAACAGCAGAGCGAGGGTAATTAATACTCCCACGTCGATGATCACGACAGAAACCGGCACAAGAAGTATTGTAAACAGACATCACAGAAAAGCAACACTGAGCATAGCAGAAGCACCGGCAACAGGCTGCTGTTGCTTACTGTGTCCGAGGATTGGTTCTCTCGTCCGATGGGAGAAACGGTCCACTGCGGGCTTCAGCGCCTCAAAAGATTCTCCTGAGGGAACCCTAGAATCCGAGTCGAGCACAAAACGCTGATGCTTCCGATTTGAAACAAAGCTCCTGCCACTGCTACTGCCCAGAGCTGGCGCAGGCGGCCATGGCGATTTCATAGGGGTCTTGGCGTTCTGCCTACCTGCCAGGACTGTGGCTGCAGGCCAATGGACGCACCGGGCACATGCATGCACGTCGGGCCCATGCATGCACGTCGCAGCATCCAGAGTTTGCAGCATGCATGTGTAGCATGCATGCTGCGCGTGGGTAAAGATAAGCGCAGCAGCGCCAGTGGAGCACGGCAGGGACAACACAGGAGCCGCACGCAAGTGGCACAGAGTGGCACAGCTGAAGAAACTGCATGCAGTTGCAGTGGCATGCAAGCTTGAGTGGACATGCAGGTGCCCTATTGAGATAGAGACGGCAAACCACTTGGGCGTACGTACACCGCACCTTGTGTGAAGCGCAACGTGTACCAGTGTCCTTCGGAAGGAACCAAGAGCCAGTACTGGTAATATGCCTCATGAGCGCCTAGGCTTCAGTCATAGCATTGTGTGGGCAGTGTTGCTCAAAGAATGGAGAAATTTTATGGGCTTTAAAGGGCCGGCGACGCAATTGCTTAAGCAGGAACAATGCAAGGGGCAGACGCAGTATACAGCGTACGCACACGACTTCCACGGCCCCAAGAAGCGTTTGCAACAGAGGGAAAAGGGAGTTCGCGTGCAGGAGATGACAGGCGACCGGGCTACGCATCGTAGTGGCCGCTTGGCGGCGGCCACAACTTGAAGACGACCAACTTGAAGGCGATCTTCACAAGGACGATGGCCCTCAGAGCGGGCGCCACGGCCCGCTCTGCCGCTGGACGAGTGCTGCACAGCGGATGCCTGTTCAGTGGATCGTAGCAACGCCGGGGGAACCAACACCGGGCTCCGCTGCAGCACGACGGCCCGACCGCCGAGGCAGGCGAGGGTGGGGGGGGGGAAGTGGGGCGAGGGGGGGGGGGGGCTGCATGTGCATGTCCATAAGCTCGCACACAACGGTCACATCAACGTGTGTTTTGGGAAAGCCAAGCGTCCGATTAAATAACAGACCTTTGAAGGGCGGCGGCCATGGAATCCGGCCTTCTGCGGGGACGGGCAGCAGTCTAGCGGCTCTTGCAAAGGCTGTAATTGATGCCGTTAGAACCAGGGTAGTCTATTGAGTTAGCTCACAACATGCGGTGTGCGGCGACCACTGGCTGTAAATGTGGACCGGACAAGCTGCCGTGCACAGGCAGTGCGGCAGTGGTCGCTTGCTTCGCAGATGCTGAGCTGCGAGACCATGACGTCACCGGCGGCGCCCTTCCACTGGGCACGCGTAGTGCTGGCACCCGGACCACCGTGAGTACGGGCTGCGTGCGGCAAATACCTGACACAGAACGTTCTGCCATACACAACACACGGTTCAAGCACGATGGGATTCTCGGGACCGCCATGGCTCAACTGTGTAAATCAGGCAGGGTGAAATGAGGGTGTTTATACTGCATGGCATGCCGACCGGCGGGAACACAATTTTTTTCTGGAGCACGGGATCCGGAGTCTATACGGCAAGATACTCCAAGCGCTGCCATGGCCTCTGCAACAGACAGCTGAGCATCCCAGGACGCCGTGATATTTGGTCGTTTCAGTCAACGAGAGTGCCTCCCGGGAGTGATTCCCCGTGGCCAGTGCACGTGGCCCCCGCCAAGGGGTCATGCATGGCGCCTACAGATCTGGCATGCGATCGTCGAGGGTCTTTGGCATACTGGGATTTGCCTAGCGCCAAGGCAAAACATGCACCTGCTCAAGCTTCTTGGATACGCACAGGTTGAGAAGCAGCCGCGGTGGAGCACTGGCGGGGTGACATCGCTGCCCACAGAGTGTGGCACTGTGCTACCTGGGCTCAGGTTCCTTGCAAGCTTGGCCCAGGATCCTTGCACGCACAAGCAAAGTTGCTTCACGCCTGCGAAACATCATGATAGCATGAATTCTAGACTCACCTGAACCCCAGGCGGGCATGAGCCCGGCACCCTTCCTGGCAGTGTAAATCACCAGGTGGACGACATATCATGTCGCGAAACAACAATTGATCCGGGACATAGCACGAGAATACAGATGGCTTGGATCCAACCGGCCGACATCGGCATGAAACAATACTGAGACCTCTCCGAAGCGCCGGTGCATGCAAGCACGTTTGGGGAGAGCTTGAGGCACACCTGCACTATTCACGTGCACCTGGGTGAGGAAAGTAGGCCGTTTCCATGGGCATTTTCTCGTAATCGTCAGGTCTGGCGTTGTCATCGGCACGGCGACCTGCGTTGCGCGCGCATGTATACTATAGGCACGTCCCGGGTGTGCACGTGTTTGCTGCTATAGCACAGCATGTAGCTACATGCGGTCTCCGCCATCCGGAATGGTCCCATGTCCGTGCGTGGATGTGTAGACAGATGAGACTCCCCTGTACAGACACATGGCTGGTGGGAGCTACATGTCCAATGTAGCTCTGCATGGGAGGACTCCGTGCCACCGGTGGTGGGCCTCACTGTGTCTCATGTTTCTGTTTCATCCGCCCCTATGCGTAGGGGTCCTGTGGCCGATGCCCAGTTGGGTTTGGCGTGCTACCCGAGGTTTTCGTTCTGTTTGCCCTGGTTTTTCCGGACTCGAACCCTCAGCACAGCCAACCTTGGCGACACCTATACTGCTGCGCAGGCACGTTGGCAACGGTACCATGCACGACAGGAAGTGAACTAGCACACGATGGCACGGAAGAGACCATGGTTGCGTGGAACTCTTCTGTGGCTCAATCTGGCAACCGGAAAGCGCACGGCGCCGTTCTATAGGCAGCCGGCCTAGGCGGCATGCACAAAAAAAAAAATATTTTGAATCGGGCATCACGCCAAACCCAAACGGGCATCGGCCACACCAGCGGCGACACGCACGCATGGACATGCAGAGTGCAGAAGCGGACCGGAGACACCGTGTATGTATGATTACACCGTGTGACAAAGCCTGGGCAGAAAGTCAGCCTCAAAGGCCCGGGCGGAACACACTGTTTGGGAGGGGGAGTTTGGCCTGGGCCCGAGAGTAGGCAGACGGCTGTGGCTAGCATTTGCAAAAACATTAGAAAAAATCTAAATGGAATCGGGCATCATGCCAAACTCACACCAGCATCAGCCACAGCACCCCTACCGGTGGGGACGGACAGGTGTAAGCCGGGCGCGGGAGAGGGCACAACCACAGGGGCGGCAGCAGGCAGGGGCACCGTACTGAGGAGCCACCACTTCAGGGTCGACTAGTCGGGCAGACACAGGCCGCACAGAACCGGTGTGCAGGTAGAGGCTGCCGAGTGCACACCACTCAGGTACAAAACAGCCAAAGAAAGCGGGCACCACGCCAAACCCCTACAGGCACCGGTGATTTCAGCGATTACGGCGATTTCGGCGAAATCACCCCGTGAACCTGTGTGGAGGTCTGCATGGACAGCCTGTGGCTGAGTGTGCACGGGTGAAGCTGCCAACATCATGGTGTACGTACCCAACAATCTGCGGATCTGCAGCTGTGCATGTCGTTCGCCACGATCGTTAATTATAAGAGGGGACATACCAGCACTGTTATGACTGCTCCTGGCCACCAGCCGGCATGATCATCCGTCGTGCACTGCGCTGCGGGAGGGATGCAGTTCGATAGGGACTGGTTTGGCCCAAGCTGGCCATGGGGCAGCGAAACAAACCCAAAAACCACACAAAAACACAAAACCCACAGATACCAGGAGCGGGTGCTCCATCTGGAGAACAAGGCGTTGGTGGATGCCGCAAGCTCAGAAGTTGCTGGCATTGGACATCGAGCTAGTGATGCGTAAGGAGGCCAGATGGGCTCAAGCAGGGCACATCCGCTGGCGAGCCATTGGGGCTGTATGGAGACATGTAAATGTAAATGTGACACTTACTAGTAGTAGTTACAAAAGAGTACAAGGGCAAACCCACAAAGTGGACCAAGACATGGAATCAGACAACAGCAGCACAGGCTCTTCACTAGCCACTTTCACCTACACACTTACTAGTAGTACTCGCCATGTGCAGTGCTTGCAGTTGCAATGGATTGGTGAGCTGCAGACCGTGTCGCCACCTACATATATGGAAACATGCATATCTGTACAATGCCCTCACCGAGTCCGAAGTCTTGAGTCCATGGCCAGAGGTGCGGCTTGTGTCGAAGTCAGAGGACCCGCCGGCGAAGCGTGTACTCGAGCTCCTGCCACAGTGGGACGACCTGGGGCTGCATCCCTAATGCGAGATGCCATCATAATTACACAACCGTTCGTCGCGTCTAGGTCTACCGGCGGTGCAAGGACGTCGCGAGGTATGCTCGCGACGCGACCTCAGCGCTCTGAACGCACGGGGTCTCCTCCTGGATATATCGGGTGCAACAACTACCCGGGCGTAAGATGAATAGATGAACAATTGTACTAGGTTTTGCGAGGCGCGCAGATGTGTACAGTTCGATTAATCGAAGGCATGTCGAAGCAACACTCCAACCCGCGCATGCCACTGGGAGGGTTAATGAACACCATTCCGGGGAAGGTCTTGCAGAAGGCCACAGAGATTCGTGACTGACCTACATGCAATGCGGAGCGCGTGGGCGTCACAGTCCTGACCCGTCAGAAACCCCGCCACGTGTGACGGTAAGAGGTGATTACGTCGTCGGTGGCACCAAACTTGGCCTACCCGCGCGGTTGTACGCGCGGTTTCGTGTGGGCTATCATTGAATGCCCTGGCTCGGAAAACAACTGCTTTGCAGCCTTCGAATTCTGGCATCAAGTTGAAGCTGAACCGATCCATCTGCCACATACCTCTGCAGCTGGGCTGTTTGAAAGCTTGTGCAGTGCATCCGTGGCCAATGGCAGCTGACATCGCACCTGGTACCTTCCAAAAGCTCCAAACCCTGCACGTTTTGATGTGGTTCATGGACAAACTCTGACTGCACTGCAAGGGGGTTTGGCAGACCAGGCCTGCCTCTGCCACTAGTGAGAAGATGGAGGCAGACTCCCCTGGACACCTGCGGTGCCTCGAGAAGCCCAGCCCTGGCAGCACCGTCCACAACATATAACTGCCCACCTGTGACCAGCAACCATCATCACTGAGTTTGAATCACACCGCCAGCAACTCTCTGGAAGTACTGGGACTGCAGGCCAACCGCAAGGCATCTCAACCAGAGAGCTACATCCGTGTACTTTCAGCAAGCTGCTCCATTGCTGTCGCGTCAACAAGGTCAACAATGCTTCGTCCTGTAGCCATCATCGCCGGACTGCAGCTGCTGGCACCGGCACTGGCAGCCCAGGAGGAGAGCTTCCTCGGAGATTCAACGCTGGGAGCTGAGCTGAACCGCATTGAAGCCGCCATAGAGGTTGCAGGGGAGAGCCTTCCGCAGCAAGTGGTTTCAGGTCTTACTGGAGGACGACATGGCGAAGACCTCGAGAGGCAAAAGGTCACCTCCGTGGGCGCCTACATCCGCACCTGTGAATGCTTCGATGCCCGGTCCGTGGTACGATATATATAGCAGCCTCACGCTGCCCTGCTTCAGACTCGCATTCCAGCATCCCAGCATCCCAGCATCCCAGCATCCCAGCATCCCAGCATTCCAGCATTCCAGCATTGTGAGACCCCATTTGTGAAACCCCATCCGCATCCGTATGTACTGTTTTGAGTTACTACATGGTACATGGTATGTACGTGCATGTCGTGAATACAGCACATGTAATTACATGTGCTGCGGGTGCCAAAGCGCAAAGCACAAAGCACAAATGCTACCGCACAAATGGGTAGGTATGAGTGAGACTGAGACTGAGACTGCGTGTAGTTTGTTTATATGACGTGTGTGCAGTTTGTGGATGACATTCGAGACATCAGCGATGAGTTTTGTGCAAACGGCAATGCCAAGAGCAGCGTCGGGCACTCCAACATGGTCTGGAGCTTTGGCCAGTTCGTTGGTGCGCTTTCGGCTTCCCCACTGCCCACTAGTATCGATCATGTTGCCTCTGGAATCATGATAGGACTGTGTTGCCTTACATCTATGGAACTGCGCGAGATTGCAGGCTGAGCATTGTTTAACACAAGTTGCAGATGTATGAGGGTGCTCCTACCGCAGCGGGGGATCACTGTTCTTGCTGGGCGCTGCTGTAACATCGCGTGACCGGTTCTGGGAGTAGTATGGCTTCAAGTTGTCACCCCTTTAATGGCATATTCGTATTCCTTTGTACCTGTATCTGTGAACCAGTGCGTGGCAGTCAGCGTGTTTCATTGCTGGAAGTTAGGTGTTGTTTGGGCTGTTCCTGGGCACGTGTATGCTTGTTCTCAGGCCAGCGGCTAACCTCGGATGCATATATAGAAAACCAGACCATCGCCTTGCAGACCACACGCTGGCGATTTCAATCGAAGACGAGGAGGACCCGACCTTTAACGTGGAGACGCAGTCCGGTATCATGGAGCTACACCGCTTCTTCACCACCCCCCGCAGAGGCTGCAAGAATACCCTCAACGGTCATAGGCCGAATATTGACGCAGGCCCTGTGTACGGCTCCGACCGAGAGTACCTGAAAGACACACTGCGCGAGCCCGGCAGCTGCCGCCTGCGCGAGGCGGAAGGAGGCTTCCTGCCACTCTCCACCAAGCCCACAAACGGGCGGTTCCAGTTCCTTGCCGGCGATGTCCGCTCGTCCGAGCACGCCTTCCTCGCCGCCCAGCACATTGTCTGGCTCCGGGAGCACAACCGCCTTTGCGGTGTGGTGGAGGCGAGCAGCAAGTACAAGGACCGGAGCATGGATGAAAAGTTTGAGCTCGTCCAGAACGTCGTCATCGCCAAGTTCCAGCAGGTTGTGCTGACAGAGTTCCTGCCTGCCCTCGGCATCACGCTGGGTGATCTGGAGGATGCAGAGCCGCTGTTTGACGGCGAGGGGGTGTCGATGGAGTTCAGCATTGGGTACCGACTTGGGCATGACCTCGTGAGCAACGACGTCGGCGGCATGAGCGTTAGGGAAGCCTTCAACTCCGAGGTGCGGCTCCTGGGCAATGCATGCGTTCGGAACACAGCAATGCCATGCATAGCTAGCACGCGTGTACATGCTGGACAAGGCAACAACACCAATCCGTTGTCCGGGGAAGCGCTGACTAAGTTTCCGCTGCAAGCAGGAATTCTTTCTGAAGAAATCTGGCAAAAGGCCCGAGTACAAGGCCAACGCTGACGAGCTCGTCGACAACATCATGAAGGGGCTGTCAACCTCAAGTGCCAATGAGATTGATGGCAGGCTCTCCGACGCCCTGCGCAACTTCCTCTTCGATGCAGGCCAGGACCTGGCCGGCCGCAACATCTTCCGCGGCCGCGATATCGGCCTGCCCACCTACGCCGGCCTCGCCAAATGCTACGGCGTCAAGCCCAACGCCAGGGTACACCCGCCCTCGTGCTTTCCTGCTGCTGTTGGACCCTCTGTGCAGCAGCTGCAAGCAGCAAAAGTAAACAGTGTCCGTGACACCGTGCAATCGCATCCGGACAAGGCATCCCATGATGCGAACATACACATGGATAGGGTGTTCCATCAAAGGCCGCCCTGCCGTTCTGCTGGTAATCGTAACACATGTCTGGCTACAACGCCAATTGCAACAGCCGGCAACAGCCGGACTCCTTGCTCTGTGCATCTGTGTCAGCGTTTGCGGCTCGTGATGTTCAGGTCGAGAGGGAGACCCCAGACGCATGGCTTGGCCTCCTGCGCGAGCCGAAGGAGAAGGGCGCCGTGCTGCCGCCGACCCTCCGCGCCATCATGTTGGAGCAGTTCCACCGCAGCTTCTTCGCGCGCGAGGACAATTTCTGGCGCGTGTTCAGCGGAAAGGTCCGCGGCTTTGCGAAGGAGATCGAGGAGTCGACATACGCGAAGATTATCAACGCAAACACCGGCGCCCGTGTCCCCCGCAACGTCTTCAAGGCCTGAGCTATGGACACGATCGCGTCTTCACAGCTGCACATCGGAGGTTTCACAGCCACTGCGTGTGCCATGTGTCTGAACAGGGGATCGATGAACGGGGCGGGCCTGACTTTGTGGGTTCTTTTCCCACCAGAACACCGTTGTCCAACCTCCCCATTTCCAAATACTGTGACTGCAGCACAACTGGCCGGACTAGAGGCCTGCGCGGGGTATATCCAAAGCCAGCGTGTGGCCAACGGGATCGCCTGCGCCACGCCTTATTCGTGGCTGCCATGGTCAGCACCGCGATGCTGTGAGCAAGGATGATCCACCATTTGAGGTCCCCGAGGGAATCCAACGGGCATGGGAGACCCGCTTTAGGCGGGCTGGAAAAGAATGGGAAGGAGCGCATCATGATGCTATAGTATAGATGTATTGATTGTTGGCATGGCGTAGGCCGGTGCACGGATACGCCCGTACAGGGTTGACATACCTTGGCCGCGTTCATTTGATCCCTGCATAAGCACTATGGTCAGAACTGTGTTGCTGGTCCCTATTCCATGAGCCACAGGGTGACATGTGCTGATGCAATCTCTGTAACTGCATGGCATTACAGATGTTGGTGTACTACCGGTAGCCCTACTAGTACTCTGTCAGGTGTCAGGTGGGCGGGACATGTGGCCGAGGCTGCCCGTTTAAACGTTTCCCATGTTTCAGTAACTGTGAAAGGACTGCCGCATTGCTTTGCTCATGGTTAGGTACTTAGATGTGACCCTCCCATCGGTACTGATGTGCTCTTGCCTCAAGAGTTCCTGTTGTTGCCATGTGTCAACGTACTACCCTAGGGGTTCTGCAGCTGTGGTCGATGCCCATTTGGGTCTGGCATGATTCTCAAAAAGATTATGGGCCATTCTTTAGCCCACGTCGCTCGAGCTTAAATGCCGTACGGCATTTTACGCGGCGTACGGTATTAAGCTCGGGCGACGTGAGCAGCTCAGTATGGAGTATCTGCAGACTGTTGAGATATGCATGCAATGCATGTGTGTGGCGCCTGTCGCCACACGTGTATGGTACTACTGAGAGGTCACTGTGGTGATCATTGATGCTGGAGTGCATCACACATAGGTGCTGTACTCAACTGTAATATTTGTCTGGTACACATCGTTTCCAACACATACTATCTTAACATTGGGCGGTACGTACAGCTGGTACTAGTAGAAAATCATTCAAGAACTTGGGAATTGCTGAATCGTGACACCGCCTCTTGCAATCCAGTGGGTCGATCTTGATCACTACTGGCAGCAGGAGTGTTAACACGCGCATCAATGCAGCAGCCCGTCATTTGCAACTTGCCCTTGAAGGGGTGAACGCACAAGCTCTTGGGTCAAGCACAAACAAAATTTGGCTGATCCTGGGTGGGCCCAGGGGCAGGGGTGTTGTGGCTGGTAATGTTAGGGTTTGGCATGATGTGTTTGTGATTTTGTCAGTACTGACACTGCACAGGACTTCAAGGTGGAAACCCTGTGTGGCCACAACTTATTCAATATTGGATATCACACCCTCCGGTGATGTCCTAAGGCCTGCAACATGCATGTTAAGTAATATGGTGCAGCCAAAGTGGCCCACTGGGAGTCTCAGTTCTGATTGCAGTCCATCAGTTGTTTGATATGTTGGTTGACTAGTCAAGTAGTTACAAAAGACGAAGAAGCACAAGGGCAAATCCAGACTAGTCAA
The DNA here is from genome assembly GCA_032360965.1 of Ulva armoricana. NCBI lineage: Eukaryota > Viridiplantae > Chlorophyta > Ulvophyceae > Ulvales > Ulvaceae > Ulva > Ulva armoricana. The sequence continues at coordinate 230 of JAUMHO010010990.1, read as the reverse complement.
GAACTTGTGAGTTACCATGCATCACACACACCAAACATGAAAAAACATGAGGTTCGACTGAGCTGATTGCTAGAGTACCACAGGTGCACGTCAGATCGGGTCGGGTCAGGTCAGGTCGGGTCAGGTCGGGTCAAGTGTCAGGTCGGGTCGGGATCGTCCAGTATGTTTACACGCTAGTTCACGGGTACTCCGGCATACTCTGTTGCACTCCCTGAGGAATATCTATAGCT
>JAUMHO010010979.1:0-10873 GCA_032360965.1 Ulva armoricana | reverse complement strand
AACACCCCCAGCCCGCCCCAGCACCGCTTGCTTCACGCTGCGTACGCCGCGCTCCCACACGGGTCGGGCACACGGATCGTCAGCGAGCGGGTGCGGTATCCGTGCCCCACACCCCCACCTCCGTCCCCACCTTCAGCCACACGTCGTACCCGTTCCACGCGGCGAGCCCATCCTCGCACTCGGGCTCCAGCAGGTACGCCCCGAGGCGGCCAAGAGGCTGATCGAGCGGCACGAACCAGTACGCCGTCTCGGCGGCGACCGCCCCACCAGCGCCACCTGACCCACCAGTACCACCCGCCCCGATCTTCACCGGGCGCGCGACGCGCTCCACATCCACTTTCGCGATCACATGCCCCTGGAACGCGCGGCTGGCCTGCTCGACCGTTCTCACCACCGGCACGCTCACCTCCCCCTCCCACACGCCCGTCATCGCGCGCACCTCGATACCGTGCTGCCGCAGCTTCGCCACGATCTTTTCCACCGCCGTGCGTTCTTCCTTCGCGCCCTTCGCGGTTGATCCAGTTCCTTCCGCCTCGTCGCCGCGCGGCACAGGAATCACATACCCGCCCTTGCCCGCGCCCGGCAGGTCCATCTCACGCGTCGCCTCAAACCTGTCCCACAACTCGCACTCGTACGTCCTCTCCACGCCCGTGCTCACGGGGTGCCCGCCTTCGAGCCGCTCCTCGTAGCCCAGAATCTTCACCTTCTCCGGCCAGGGCGTGGCCTTGGCGCGCATGGCCAGTTTCGCGGGGCGTGCCGCGTCCGCCGCGGCCTCAACGGCCCTCACCGTCTGCGCATTGGCCGCGGTCCACTCCAGCGCGCTGCGCACAAACGCCCGTGTTCCCTCTACACGGTCCTTGAACGGGGCGTACGTGTACGTTTCCACGAGGATGCTCAGGCGGTTCCGCAGGCCAAAGTACGTCGTTCCGAAGCGGGCCTCAGCAGGGAACGTGCCCCACTGCTCGCGCTTGGTGGCCTCCTCGGCGAAGGCGTTGCCGAACGAGCCGTACCAGTACGCGTTCCACCCCGTGGCCTTGGTGAACGCCGCGCCGATCTCGGGCAGCATCCGCTCGCGGCTGAGCCGCTCGATGCCCGCCTCAGTCGCCGGCCCCTTCGGGCCCGCGTACGTCACCAGGTAGCGGTGCAGCGAGCCGTTGGTGATGTGGCAGTCCATGAACACCGCCGGGTCCCACTCGTTGAAGAACCGCACGAGCGAGACGGTTTCCGCCTCTTCCACCTTGATGAAGTCGCGGTTCAGGTCGCGGCCGTTGGCGTTCTCGCGCACGCCGGTCTGGGCGGGTCCGTTCTGCGTCGGCCGGTTGTTGCCGGTCCTTTCGTTGCCATCGGCGTTGTAGATCGGGGCGAAGACGACGATGAGGCGCCGGAGCAACTCACCCGCTCCTGACGTGGCCGGCCTTGTGCGGGCGGTCGGGACACCGAGATCCGCGCCGCGTGCCTCGCCCCCACGGGCGGACGGGACATCCGCCCCACCAGCGAGCCCCAGCAGGTCTCGCGCCAGCATCGGCAGCGCTTCTTTCCCATCCACCTCGCCCGCGTGGATGTTGCCGATCACCAGCACGGTCAGACGGCCATCGCCCGGCTTGGTCGCCGCGGCACGCGCCTCCGCCGCGCTCGCCACCGGCGGGTCGCTCATGATGAGCAGCGGAATCTCACGCCCCTCGGTCGTCTTCCCCATGCTTGCGCGTCGTGCGAGCGGGCTGGCCGCGGCGATGCGGTCGAGCAGTGCCACCACATCGGCGTGCCGCGCTGTTTGTGTGTAGCCGCTCGCCTCGGCAACGGTCTGCAACTCGGGCGGCACATCGGCCGTGTTCGTGGCCGCGCACGCGGCACCAGCGCCCATCAAGACCACGCACGCCCCAAGCGCCAGCCCCGAGCGCCGCCACGCCCACGCGAGTATCGGTGAAGCCATGCCCCAAGATATCCATTGGCCCGGTGTCCCGCAGTGGGCGCGTCTCGCCCTCGGCCATGCGGCCGCTTCGCTCAGCCCTTGCGGCTCACGCTCACGCTGCCGTTGCTGGTGTCCACCACGCTCTTGGCCCCTCCGCCCTCGCCCACTTCCACCGTGGCCGAAGTCTTGCCCTTCTTGACCACCTTGCCGAGGTCGCTGGGCACGGTCACCTTGCCGTTGCTCGTGTCCACGGCCAGCGTGCCCTTGAAGGCCGGGCCCACGGTCAGGTCCACACCGCCGTTGCTCGACGAGATGTGCACGGGCCCCGCATTGTCCTTGGCCAGTTCCACATCCACGCCGCCGTTGCTGGTGTCAATCGTGACGGCGCCGAGCACATCCTTGGCCTCCACGGCCGCGTTGCTGGTCTCGATCTTGAGGGCCCCGTCGATCCCCTCCACGTGCACCCCGCCGTTGCTGGTGTCGATCGTGAGGTCGCCCGCGTGCTCGTTCACGTTCACGCCGCCGTTGCTGGTGTCGAGCACGGCCTTGCCGCTCAGGTTGCTCAGCGTTACGCCGCCGTTGCTCGTCTCCACCTTCACGCCCACCGCATCGGGCACCTCGATGTCGAACGTGCAGCCATCGCCCTGCGTGGCGCTGCTCCAGCCCCAGGCGCTCTCACCCTCCGGCCACACGGGCCGGATGCGCAGCGTGCCATCGGCCTGGCGCTCCGCCAGCACCTTCACCGTCTCCAGCCGCTCCTGGCTCTTGGCTTGCAGCTTCGCCGTAATCTGCACGTCGCTGCGCTTGGTCGCCTTGATGGTCACGCCGCCGTTCTTGCTCTTCACGTCGATGGGCTTGCCTGCCACCGCGGCCACGGTCATCACGCGCGTCTCTTTCACGCTCTCGCCCCACCCCCAATGCCCGCCGTGGCCGCCCACGTGGGCCACGCACCCTGTGGCCATCCCCGCCGCGCCCGCCAGCAGCAGCACGCCCGCGGCCAAGCCCAACCCGCCACGAACACCACACGCCAAAGGGGATGACGACATGCAAGGCTCCTTACGAAAGGCGACGCTCAACACCAACGGGACCCAGCGCGGCCCCGAGTCTCGCCACCAGTCTACCCGACCCATCCGCCCATCCGTCGTCCGGCCCTGGGTGGGATTGGTCAGGCATCAAGCGGCGATTCACGGGCAACCGGCTTTCCCATGCCTACGGATGCCCGGATTCGGGCTTTCCGTCGGCCTGCAGCAGGTTCTTGGGAATCGCCGCGGCCCGGTTGCACGGCTTTTCTTGGCGCGGCCCCCCCACCCCGTTGGCTCCCGCGCACCTGACCCCGCCCCTCAGCCATGCCCGAGGTACGCCTTGCGCACCTCGTCGCTCGCGGCCAGATCGCTCGCCTTGCCGCTCATCCGCACCGCACCCACCTCCAGCACCACGGCCTGATGCGCGATTTTGAGGGCCATGTGCGCGTTCTGCTCCACCAGCAGGACGGTGACCCCCTGCGAATTGATCTGGCGGATGGTGGAGAAGATGGTCTGCACAAGCTGCGGCGCCAGGCCCAGGCTCGGCTCATCCAGCAGCAGCAGCTTGGGCTTGCTCAACAGGCCCCGTGCGATCGCCAGCATCTGCTGCTCGCCGCCCGAGAGCGTGCCGGCCACCTGCCGCAGTCGCTCGCGCACGCGCGGGAAGATGGTCAGCGCCCGCTCGCGGTCCGCCGCGATGCCCGCCTTGTCGCTGCGGGTGTACGCCCCCAACGCCAGGTTCTCCTCCACGGTCAGGTTCGCGAAGATGCCGCGCCCCTCGGGCACGTGCACCAGCCCGCGCTTCACCAGTTCGTGGGGCGGCACGCCCGCGATGTCCTGCCCCTCGAAGGCCACGCTGCCGCCCTTGGGCCGCACCAGGCCCGACACGGCCCGCAGCGTGGTGGTCTTCCCCGCGCCGTTGGCCCCGATGAGCGTGAGAATCTCGCCGTGCTCGACCGAGAGCGACACGCCGCGCAGGGCCTTCACTGCGCCGTAGGAGACATCGATATTGGAGACGGTCAGGAGGGGCATACAGAAAACTCAAAGCTCAAATCGGCAAAGCCAACATCCAGTCGGTTGCGTGCCACGGTGCCACAGGTGCCTAGTGCGCGGTGCCCACTGCCTGTTCTCCTTCCGGTTCTCCCAGATACGCCGCGACCACCTTCGGGTCCGATTGAATCTTGGCCGGCGGGCCCTGCGCGATCGTCACCCCGTAGTCCAGCACGGTGATCTCTTCGCAGATCTCCATCACCAGCCCCATGTCGTGCTCGATCAGCAGAATCGCAATCCCGAACCGGTCGCGCAGCCCGCGGATCGCCGCCGCGAGTTCCTTGGTTTCTTGCGGGTTCAGGCCCGCCGCGGGCTCATCCAGCAGCAGCACCTTGGGCTCGGTCGCCAAGGCGCGGCATATCTCCAACCGCCGCTGATCGCCGTATGGCAGGTTCTTGGCCTGCTCGCGCTCGCGATCATCAAGATCGAAAATCTTGAGCATCTCCCGCGCCCGCGCCAGCATGGCCCGCTCCTGCCCCACGTGCCAGGGCGACCGCGTGAGCGTGCCCCACAGCGAGTGGCTGCCGCGCAGGTGGCAGGCGAGCAGCACATTGTCCAGCACGCTCAACTCGGCGAAGAGACGGATGTTCTGGAACGTGCGTGCCAGCCCCGCCTCGGCGATGCGGTAGGGCTTGAGCCCGTCGATCCGCCGGCCATCAACATGGATCGTGCCCGTCTGCGTCGCGTACACGCCGGTGAGCAGGTTGAAGGCGGTGGTCTTGCCCGCGCCGTTGGGGCCGATGAGCCCGTACAGCCCGCGCGCCGGGATCCGCAGCGTGAAGTCCTGCACGGCCTTCAGCCCGCCGAAGGCGATGCCGATGCCCGAGACATCAAGCAGGTAGCCCGCGCTCATGAGCCACCTCCACCCACCCCGGGCGAGCCTCTGGGCGCGGCCGGAGCCCGACGGAAGAGCTCCCACACCTCTTTCACGCCGAACAACCCCTGCGGCCGCAGCAGCATCATGCCGATCAGGAGCAGCGCGTAGATGATCATGCGGTACACCGCCGCGTCCTGCAGGGCAAACTGCAAGAGCGTGAGCAGGATCGCCGCGAGCACCGCGCCCGAGATCGACCCCAGTCCGCCCAGCACCACCATGATGATGACCTCAAAGCTCTTCTGAAAGCCCGCGTCCTTGGGGCCCAGCACCGTCTGGTGGGCCATCAGCCCGCCCGCGATGCCCGCAAAGAACGCGGCGATCACGAACGCCCGCACCTTGAGCGCGGTCGCGTTCACGCCGCAACTCTGGCTGGCGATCTCATCCTCGCGGATGGACAGCATCGCCCGCCCCGTGCTCGACTGCTTCAGCCGGTACGCCACCAGCACCGTCAGGGCGACGAAGATGTACGTCCAGAACAGGTCCGTGTAGCGGGGCACATCGCTGAAGCCCTGCGCCCCGCCCAGGGGCGGCGGCCACAACTGCCCGAACTTCGCGTCCCTCAACTCCTGGGCCTCGTAAATCTGCGGGTTGGTCTGCTGCAGCAGCACCCGCACGATCTCGCCGAAGCCCAGCGTCACGATCGCCAGGTAATCGCCCCGCAATCGCAACGACGGCAGCCCGACCACGTACCCCAGCCCCGCCGCCACCAACCCGCCGGCGATGCACCCGCCCGCGAACAGCCACTCGCCAAGCCCGAGAAACTGGGGCCGCTGCACAAAGTCGCCCCACGCCAAGAGCGAACCGTAAAACGTCACGCCCGCGGCGACATACGCCCCCGCCGCCGCGAACGCCGCGTGCCCCATCGAGAACTGGCCCGTGCACCCGTTCACGATGTTCAAGGACACCGCCAGGACGATCGCCACGCCCACATCCATGATGATCTTGGCCGGGAACTTGCCCACCAGCCCGCCCACCACAAACTGCATGGCGAACGCCAGCGCGATGCCGATGAGCACGGGCCAAAGGCCCGACACGAGCGCCGAGACGCCCGAGGGCCTGAGAGAGCGGGATTGATCGGTGAGTGCAGACACGGTTGAGACTTCAGATGCCAGACGCGAGACTCCAGACTTCAGCAGACCATGGAGGACTCAGGACCAAGGACTCAGAACTCTCGCTCACACCTTCTCCCTCACGGTCGTGCCCAACAAACCGGTGGGCTTGAACAGCAGCACCACGATCAGGAGCGCGAAGACGTACACATCCTTGTAGTTGCTGCTCACGTAGAACGCGCCGAACTGCTCCAGGGTCGCGATCAGAAAGCCGCCCAGCACCGCCCCGCGGATGTTCCCGATCCCCCCCACCACCGCCGCCACAAACGCCTTGAGCCCCAGCAGCACCCAAATCTCATGCGCAGGCGGGTTGAGGCCCGGGTACTTCATCGAGATCAAAAACCCCGCCGCGGCGGCCAGAGCCGTGCCGATCACAAACGTGATCGAGATCACCCGGTTTACGGGGATGCCCATGAGCGACGCGTGATCGGTGTTGAAACTCACCGCCCGCATCGCCGCGCCCAGCCTGGTGCGAAACACCAGCACCTGCAGGGCGGTCATCAGCACCACGGCCGTCGTCGTGATCACGGTGTCCACCAGCGTCACCTTCACGCCCCACAGCACCAGCAGGTCCACATCGGGCAGCAGCTTGGGCATGCGCGTGGGCTGCGTGCTGAACACGTAATCCAACTGCCCCGTGTTCTGCAGCAGCAGGCTCACCCCGATCGCCGTGATCAGCACGTTCAGGCGCGGCGCCTTGCGCAGCGGCTTGTACGCCAGCCGTTCCACCGTGAAGCCCACGGTGGCGCAGGCCACCATCGCCGCCAGCAGAATCGCCCCGCCCACCCACCAGGGAATCGCCTCGTCCGGGCCATGCCCCTTCAGCAACACGCCCGCAAGCTTGTAGCTCAGCCACGCGCCCAGCACCACGATGTCCGAATGGGCGAAGTTGATGAACTTCAGAATCCCGTACACCATCGTGTAGCCCAGCGCAATCAGCGCGTACAGGCTCCCGACGGCGACCGCGGTCATCAGGGTCTGCAGGAAATCGGCCAAGGGCTCCGCGAACTCCTCTCCCTCGTGCCTCTGCACCCCACACCGCGCGGCAACGCTGTGCGTGCCGGGAGGGCGGGCGGACCGGGGGGCCCAAGTGTACCGGCCACGCCGCAACCATTCCGCCCCGCCACGATGCGATACCATCGCCCACCGATGAACGCCGCCCCCACGAGCCGCACGCTCCGCTCCGCACGCCGCGCCGCCGCATCGTCCGCCGCCGGGGTGCTCGCCATCGGCGCCCTCGCGCTGCCCGGCTGCTTTGCGCCCCAGAACGATTCCAACGCCCTCGGCGGTGCCACCACGCTCACCGCCATCAACCCCGACACGCCCACCGGCATCCGCACCGCCAGCGCGGCCACGCCCGATGCCCCTTCGCTGCCGCGGGATTCGTTCTCACGCGACCACTGGGCCGTGGCCCGCTTCTCTGTGCCGCTCGATGCGCCGGCCCACCAGCCCACCTACTCATCCGGCGAGCCTGCTTACGCCACCGACCTGCCCCGCCAGCGCGGCAAGAGCCCCACCGCCGACTCCGCCCTCGACCTCTCCACCCGCCAATCCGCCGGGCACGAAATCGCCGAGGGCTTCGCGGCACCTCTGTGGGCGGCCTTTGACCTGGGCCTGATGCCCGCCCGCATGTTGCTCGTCTCGCCCTTCGCCTCTGCACACGCACCCGAGCGGACCACGGTGGGCCGCGAGCGCGCGCCCCAAGCCTGGACCGGCAAGCCCGATGCACCGGCAGCGCCGGCACAGGCCGCGGCCGATGCCGCGCCGGTGGCGGCAGGACCGCGCGAGGCCGTCGCGGGCACGCCAGCCGGCGCAACGACCCCCGCGCCAATTCCCGCTGCCGCGCAAGCGCCCGCCGCGGTGGCCCATCCGGCACCGCCGCAGCCCATCCCCGCGGGCTACTGGGTCTTCCGTGATGGGCATTGGGTGCAGGGCGACCCGCCGGCGGCCCCGGCACCCCTCCAGCCCGCCCCGCAACCCGCGGCACCCGAGCCCAAGCCCTGAGGGCAGGGCCGTCGCCGCGCAACACGATCAACCTCGCCCATGGCCGCCACCCCACCAGCCACGCCGCCGCCACCCGCACCCGTGCCCCCACGCCCGGCTCTGGATGCCCGTGGCTTGCCCGTGGGCTATGCGCCCAAGGCCGAGGTGGAGGTGTCGCCGCGCGAGGCCCAGGCCGCGCTGGCCCTTGCGGCCGGCGATGCACACCGGCCCCTGCTGCTCGACTGTCGGCGTGAGGATGAGGTCGCCTTCTGCCGCATCGCCGGGTCGGTCCACATCCCCATGGACCGCATCCCCGAGCGGGCCGACGAGCTGGAGTGCGACTCGCGCGGCAAGGGCCGCCCGATCATCGTCTATTGCCACCACGGCGTGCGCTCGCTGAGGGCGGCCCACACGCTGCAAGCGATGGGCTACCCCAACGTGCGGTCCATGATCGGCGGCATCGACCTGTGGGCGGCTGATATTGACCCCGGCGTGCGACGCTACTAATCATCCGACCCAAGCCACCCGGCGATTCATCAAACAAAGGCGTTGGTTGCCCAAGGCCCCTTGAAGGGTTGATTTTCGGCCAATTTCTATCTATCCGAGCAATCCGCTCCGGGCCCGCGACGATGTCGCAGGATCGGCACAGGCCGCGAGCCCAGCGCATCCGTCAGGGGCATATGGCAAGCAGAGCCTGCAGGGGGTCGGGCGGTCCAAAGTTCACCATGTACGCAGACACCGGGCCTCCTACCGCATACGCGTTCATCGCCGCCTCGATCATGTCGAGGTCGATGGGCATAGTGGAACGCTCCCACCACGGAGCCACGCAGTCGCCGCTGGTGCGAACTCGCCCATCGGCAACCGACATGTTTGTGGGATTGTTGGGTGCAATAATACTGGTCCGCCAGTATGCCACGAGCGCTCGGTCGGCCAGAGTGGCTGGCAACCCATCGCCATCCGGATCGGCGATATTGATCACCCCGAAGGAATAGATGCGCTTGATGCGATCTTGGATTCTCTGGCCAAGCGGGTCATTCGGCTCCGGCAGGCTGCACCATAAGACATAGCCGTGCGCAGCGAGCACACGCAACTCGGCGAGCATCTGCTCGGGCGGAAGGGCCCAATACCCAATCTCGGTCCCCATACCGAACCAGTCGATGTTCCCTCCGGCGAGGAACTGGTTGAAGTACGCCGACGTGCCCACGAACGGGGCCCTGGCGCTGGCGAATGTATCTATCGTGTTCTCTTCGTACACCGGGTTCCACACAAATGGCACGGCCTCGCCACCCGCCCGCAACCGCCCGTTGAACATCGGCGCCTTGGCCCAATCGAAGAAGGTGCCCAACCCCGCAGCCGCGGTATCAAACCACACGTCCCGCACACCCACCCGAAGCCACGGCTCAACGTTCAGGTAGAACGTCTCCGCGTCCGATTGCGAGTGAGGATCGGGCTCGTGGTTCACCGCTCGGGGCAGCGAGCCGCACGGCAACTGATACTCGAAGACCGGCGGTGGCTGAATGTCCGGGTCCGGATCGCCGCCATAATTGCCGAGTTCAAGGCAACTGGGAAACACGCTCTGTTCCACACGAACCGTGTGCGCACGGCAGTTGGGTTCGTGGCAGATGGTGCAGGGGTTGTCCACCGCGTACCCGGTATACACGCCGACTCCCACGCCCATTGCTGCGTGCGCGGCGATCCACGGCTTGAGATACACTTCCAAGCCTTCACGCTTCCATTCCGGCATGGCCCACCAACTTGATGAAGAAAAGGGAGCCGCTTCGGGATCCAGGGGCGAGTGGCGGACATATCCGCTGGGAACATAGAGAACGAACCGACGCCAGCCGTCGGCCACCCCGCGATCCAGTCGATCCAGCAGTTCCTTGATCACCTTGGGCATGATGTACCCGTTGCCGGAGATGATCTGCCCCTGCGCATCCCTCGCGGGCGTGAACGGGAGTACGCCGAAATACCCTGCATCATCCTCGTGGTCGTACCACCAATCGGAGAAGGCGTACGGGTTCGCTTGGAACGCGCCGTTGAACATCTGCACCACGGCCACGGGGCGCCGGTCGATGGTGAACGCCGGTCCGAGCAATGCGGACCACGGATATGCGGGGTCCATCGCCTGCACGCCCGACAGGTCAAACCCCGGAGGCCGGCACGGCACGGCGGGGTCTTGGATCATCTGGGCCGGCGCGGGCATGACCGCAACAAGCCATGTGGCGAACGCGGCCAAGAACGAACGACGGACACGGGGTGTGAGCAATCGCATCATGTGTGGGCACCTTCCTGCCGACAAGGCGGCCGAGAACCCGCCGCCACAGCAGGGTGCGGAGCCTACCGCCCGCCTTCCGGGATTGCAAGCGATGTGAATAACCGGGTATTCGAGATATGGATTGGCCCCAAAACGGAAGAGGCCCCGGATGTCCGGGGCCTCTTGAGAGGTTTGCATGAAACGGCGAACCGAACTGCTTAGCGGCGACGGCGGAGCATCGTCAGACCACCCAAGCCCATCAGAGCCGCAGCGCCGGGGGTCGGCACAGCGAAGGTGATGAGGGTAGCAGCGAAGTTCGCGCTGGCACCGTTGGAAGCGCCACCACCACCGTTGTACTTGAAGATGTAGCGGCCGCTCTGGCCCACGGCCTGGGCGTTGATGAGACGCGCCGGGTTGGCCGAGAAGTCCTGGCGGGGGGTGTAGGAGATCTTGTAGTAGTCGGCGAACGCACCGGCGAGGGTGGTGCCGTCGATCGTGGCCGCGCCCGCGATCGGGCCCGAGCCGTTGAAGCCGTCGTCGTTCGCACCGTAGTTCTCACCGCCGGGGCCATCGCCGAAGTTCAGGTTGCGACCGCCGGTGAAGTTGAACACCACCGGGCTGCCCGTGGCGGTGTTCGAGAGGTTGCCGTTGTTCGCATCCGTGTTGGAG
>JAUMHO010010968.1:0-10882 GCA_032360965.1 Ulva armoricana | reverse complement strand
ATCACCTCCTAACCTTCGTGATCATGATGGTGCACCATTAAAACTTAAGCATTTGATCGTCGTTACAGTCCACAGTTTTGCAATATTCCCCATGTGTGCATGTTTTCAAGGTGTAATTGTGAGGAATCATGGTATATAACCGCTCTACCATGATTCACAGGCACGTCGCGAGGTAGTGACTTCGGACTGGGTATACCCGTAAACAGTTTGTCAGACGTTCCATATCAACTTGCCTACTGGCCTGTTCAAGGACTGCCATGCGTGCTGACTGCCATGCATGTGTGCTGTGTTTGCCATCCCTGCATGAAAGTCAGGCAGTCCGCAATGACAGCAGCAAGGCGTGGCGGGGACATGGGTGTACCTGCAGTGCACATGCAGGGCTTATCATGCATGGGTGTTTACGGCTTCAATCCAAGTGACACATGAATCATTCACACTCCGGATAGGACCCACATTCACTCTGTGGGTTGAAACCTACTGCCTGTAATGCTGACCACGTGCGACATGGTGTCTCTGAGCATGCAGCTATCTGCGCCATGTGCAGATGGTTGACGTGGGCATCACGATGCGGTCCAGAAGCAGTGGTATACGTACGTACGTACATGCAGTTCCTAAACGTGCACCGCTCGGGAGTCTTGACAAGCCTTCCCCACATATGCCGGGTGAATCAGCTGTGGTTGAGTCACTTCTCCACCGAAGTATTCCTCTGCCTTGGTGTGCGAGCCCTGTTGGCAGCCCACGACGGTCCTTTGACCGACTATGGTGGGCTGAGTGCATTACCCACGAATGCGGCCTACGAGGTGGTGCACTACATCACAGGAGGCGCAGCCATGGGCCACTGTCGCTTGCAATGTAGTAGATCTTGTGTTTCACAGACCACTGCACTGCTGCGAGCTCGACAGTGGTCTGGATGGCTTCCCGCCACTCCCAGAAGGCCTCATATGTCCGGCACTACAATTCTGGCGTGTTGCATGTGACACGCACCGCCACCTGCATGGCATGGGACATGAGGACAGTCATAGTGTGCCATGGCTTTGCATGCGTGATCTTGGAAGTACCTCGACTGTTGCGCGAATAGCCCAACACGTCCCGCTGCAGATCAGACCAAAGCAAGCATGTTTGTTGTATCAGTATTCGCTGCAGCACTAGCACTTAAGAGAGCGCCCATGGTTTAGGGTTCAGCGCAAGCAAGCACAGCACTGCTTTGCAACAAGCACAGCACTGGTGTGGGTCACCCGTCGAATAGGAAGCTGATCACAACTGTGATTGTGATCACAAGCTTGGCAGCCGCTCTGTGGCGCCACACACCCAGGACATATAAAATCTGCACAGGCAGTCACATGAACACAGCAAGCACTTGAACTCCGATATACAGAAATTGGCTTGATACCCGACAAAGAGAACAAACATGAATCCCGCTTGGCTGAAAATCAGCAAATGGTGGAATACGTTCATGATTAGCTGGAAAAGCGCGGCCTATGTCACCGTGGAGTCCACCCTGCTGCAGCGGCATCCGCCATGACCAGAAGGTTTGCAAAGAGATGTTTGCAAATGGATGTGTGTATTATGCAATAACGGTGGAGCGTGCCCTGTTGCAGACATGCCACCGCTGCATGTTGTATCTCTCCTCATCAGTGACCTCCCAGGGCAGCAGGATCGCGCGCAGTGACCGCTCCCGCGTCCGGTCCTGAACGTCCATGCGCACGTCTTGCACCCGCATAGAATCACCAGGAACACAGTTCTGATTTTTCAGGGTGTAGACAAGCAGGTTCCGGAGACTCTCGAGGTCGTGGGGTGGACGCGGCCAGTAGATGAGGAAGGTGACCTCGAGAACCCAGGGCTGGCCGTCAGTCGTGCGATTGCGCAGGCCCCTCGTGTGGTACACCTGCACATCGCCTACCATGATGCAGCAGCTGCCAGGATTTACACCGAGCATGTGCGCCGCAACAGTGTGCATGTACACCAGGACTGAGGCACACACAGGTACATGTAGGGGTCGCGAGTGAAACCCTGACCACACTCGGTCCGGCCCCGCTGTACCATGTTGAACCCTACTGGCGACTGAGCCGTGCACATTGTGATCAGCTTTTCGGTTGGGGACACTAGAGGCAACAGACATTATTCATTTATCCACCCACGCTGCCGGGATGATCGTGCCATGCCCGTTCCCTGCATTCCAACTGGCCGTCCTGGGACGGTGGACGACCGTTCCATGCATTCCAATTAGCCCCTTCCTCCAGGTTGTCAGGGGCATGCAGGTGAATGCTTGCGGGAGTCAGATTGGCACTCGATCGTTGTGTCCTTCGGCACATACAATATGGCCCCAGTTTCAGTATCGCCTCGTTTCTGGAAATGCCCGCAACCTCGAATTCACCACATGCATGTAGACATGCTGTGCAGATTTCGACGGACTGGAGAGCGGCAAGCTAGAATGCCAACCCGGCCGCTGTGCAGGTTGAGAAAAATGAGACTGGGGAACCGAATTTGCAGCGATTGATCGAGCCACCTTGCAGAGATTGATTAACATGCATATGTTTGCAGGGGAAAGGGTCGGGCGACAACGCGGCTCATCTAGTAGCACGAGGCACCAATGCTTCCGTTTGCCGCATAACATGACAAGGCCTGCCGCACCTGCCGGTACCAAGCGTGTGAGTCACTCTTGCAGGGCTTTAGATGGAGCCGACCGGGTTTATCTTTCCCTTCAGCCAGCAGTTCTGCCTCGAACAGAGTACTTCCGGCTTGTATCAAGTGCCCAGGCTCCATGAACCTCTCAACCTCAGCCCCTGCGACTCCTGCGATGCTGCAATCAAGCAGCGTGATTACGCACTGAGTGGCAAGGTGTGCACGCGGCCATTTGCTACCGCAGCCCAAGCTGCATGATAATCAAGGGAAGGCCATGATGCATTGATTTGGAGTCGCTCTGTATCAATGGCACTATGATTTTCACGCCAGTCGCCTGCGTTCACGTATGCACCAGAAATATTATGTGTCGATGTGAGCACACGGCGTGGACGCGCGGCGGCTGTCATTTGAACCAAACGCATTCATGCCTATTGTAACAACCGAAGAGCTGTAAATGTCTGTGAATGTTGGTGGCAATGCAACGTGGCTTTGAGGACATCTGCAGTACCTGCACTGCATGTTCATCTGATGCTCGCAATCCCAGCAGCTGCAGCACATGCACAGCCAGTTCAGCCTATGCCCAGCCTATGCCCAGCCGCGCGCTCATAGAGTTGGAGTTGTAGGTAGTGCCTTTTTAATGGTTGCATGTGTGCAGAGTTGGAAAATTCGGGTTTTCTAGGCAAACATCGCGTTGAATACGCATATTTTAAAAACTCATATGGAATACGAAATATGATCCAATGTTGCAACCGGCGGCTTGCAAGCGCCAACTTATTGGAACGATACAGCCTTGCCATAGCCCCATGACGGCCTCGTGTCCACAGAACTATAACGTGTACCTCTAGAAACATTGGAGTGACCAAGTGGCATCATCACACAGTCTGAATTGCCATATGTGCCTGCGCCCGGGTCCCTTTACGTTACGGACGGATTTACGATGACCCTGATCACGGTATTCGATTAAGGTAACAAAATTTGGAATACGGCAAAATACGGTTTGGTAGCGGGGGGGGGGGGAGGGGGTAAGTACCAACACTGCGCGTGTACCAACCTGCTTGCAGCCTCCACGCATCCACACCTGATGCATGCATGCATGAATACCTACACCCGAGGTGTGTATCTGGGCACTCCAAAGCAGACCGTCTGAACAGCAGCAGAGTCGCAGCCCTTGACGTGATGACGACGTCGTTTAGGGTTTTTACCGGTGGCACTGCCGACTTCACAAAGCGCTGCTGCTGCAACCCGTACATGGAATATTGATTACTTGCCACCGCACGCTGTGTTCTCTGTGCACGTACACAGTGGCCATTCGCTAAGTGCCCGCCTGCACTGATGTCGCGGCCGCAACAACACTGTTCTAGTAAAATATCAGCTGTAAGCATGCATCCATGGTCGCAAATGTATACGTGGTGTGTCCGGTCTGGATGGAACAACACAGCACACACACGCACTCTGGAACCAGAGACTGTGGCAGCGCACCGGCAGCATTTGGCATACAGGCGTTGCATGCCGGGAGAGCAAGACTGGAGATAGAAGTGCTTCAGGGGTGCAGCAAACAGAGGCAGTACACTTAGCGGCAAGCAGAGCATGGACAGGGCTTGGAGGATGTGCGCCCACTGCCATCCAAACACCATTGGGGGTGGTGTCTTGCCGCGACAATACGCAGCCCATGTGTCCAACCCTATGACCATCATGACTGGAATCTGCAGCACCACGTATCGCCACTGTTGGTCGGATTTGTGATGCATGAGCATCATGCATCGACAGCAGACCGCATGTGCGTGTGCGACTAGTTGTAGTGAGATCAGAGTCACAAGTGCTTGAGATTCCATACGAAACATCCTTGTGTGCACTGGCATGTCCCGGTGGGACGGCCCGCCAAACGGCGGCGTGTTGCAAGCTTCACAGAGAGATTCGGACATACATCGTTGACAAAACGGTGTCTTGACGTGGCCACCAGTGGTGCCAGACACTGAGCCAGAAATATGGAAGTGGGGTGTTCGAATTGCACCGCTGGAATGAACAGCATAACATTGTAGCGCGTGGTCCTGGGGGAAGGCCGGGTATATGTATCTGTGGTTTTTTGCATGATGACATCTTCACCCCGGCCACGTGCTTGCGTTGCTCCTTGCACATCGTCATTGTGAGGATGTTCTTGTTGTTGAATTCCTGCAAGCCTTTGAATGATTGGAGGGCACTGGCAGTACTGCAACAGCACATTCATGGCATACCTGAGGACCGAAAATGTCATGTTACACCGTGTGCGAAGGCTGCGCAAAGTCTGCCAGTCTTTGGAGACGTGTGCGATGTGGCAACTAAGGACAACGTGCTTCGCGCTTTCAGGCCGGCACGAACAAACGTGTTGACAATTCAGCTGTTGGCCGTAATTTGAGCTCCATAAAACAGCAGCTTTGTTTATTATGAACACAAATCCTGTAGTTGACATGCGTTTGTCGAGGTCGCCAACATTTGTCAGTCCCGGCCATTGAAGAGAACAATGCCATCATGAACGCCAATATGAAACCCCGACATTTGTCCATGCAAACAGGATTCCTACGAGTTTTGGGGATGCCTTGAAACATGGCGAATTCATGAGGCTGACAGCACGTGTTGACATGCACCACCTGTGTGGGTTGGTGCTGGGATGCAACTAGCTGACTGCATATCAGTGTGAAAATCCAATCCATACGCGGGGCCAGACCGGCATGTTCCACAGGGGGTAGCTCCGGATTAGGCATTGTGTCGGTGCCGGTGGATGGAGCTTGCACAATGTTCCCTGTTGATGGCCCTTCCGGCATGGCTTCAGGTGCGTGCGAGCCAACGGTGTCAACCTGCAGGCGTCCATGGCAGTGCCTGTGGCAGTTAAACGCTCGACAGAAAGGCCAGTGCTGATTATAATCTGAACATGGCCATGGACATGCATGGTTACTGTGAGTGGGCTGTTGGTGAAGCCGTTGTGGCTACATGCAAATCAATCAAAATGCACGATGGTACATACAGGTCTCGCAACGAACGATAGTGGATAAATCGCAGATAGATGGCAAACACTGAAGCTGCGGGACAGAGCGCTCTTGGCTGGGTTCATGCCTTTCTTCAACGCTGTTAACAGCCCAGCACATTCGTGCAACCCCTGGTGCACGCCCATGCCATCTGTACGTGACACACCTGGACAAGCTTCTGTGCAAGAACCGCGTCACACATATGCTGTGGTGCATGCATATCGTGCGTTCAGACACGCAGTGCTGATTGGTCATGCCCTTGTGAGGCGCGGTGTGTATCACAGAAGCACACCGGGGAGGACTCGTGCGCGGCTCGTTGTGAATCCTCATCTGCACCTGCCCACACCTCGGCAGCCTGTGCCAGTCCAGCGTGACGATCACCATCAACCTTCTCAGCCTTTTCCTCTTGACCTGCGTGGGTCTCCAATGTGGTCTGACCTGTCTGTGCCTTGAGATCCGATGGAAGATATGATGTTGGTGCCTGTTTAAGCTTGTCGGAACCAGGTCTTGCCTGCACACGTCACACAGCTGTGTCACGCCTCAATGCACCGCACATTGACCTGATTTCCACACCGAGCTGGGTTTCCAATCACACAGTGCTTCAGGTACTGCACATCAGCACTGTGCAAGTTTCCGCAAACACTGCAAATCAGGCCACAGTGCATGGCGGCAGAACAACTTGAGATGCACATGACGTCAGGATTGCCCTAATGATAAAGTTACACCAAACCCCGAAATCTGTACTTCGCGTTTGGCCTATCCCAGCACACCACTGACTAGACCTTGCCTTATGCACAGGCATGTTGATAACGCCTGTGACCAGAGCGTGACTTACGTATAGTCATGCTGATATCGAGTTGTGAAGTAAGTCTCGCAAAAGACGGTGTGAATCGTGATCAGGTCAATGTGCGATTTTCGGCATCTGTGGTCCGATGAATGAATCCAGCAACTTGAAACGGCACCTTACATGAGACACAGATTCATGGTAAACGGTGTCAAACCATCAAAGCACGATCGCCATAATTCGTTGGACACTGGATTTGTGTCAAATTTGGACATGTCACACGATCATCGTCCAGCGAGCAGGGCATGAAGAAGCACCTTGTTGCGTAAGCGCATCTGACATGTGTTGAGGGTTGAAACGACATATCCCAGGTCGAGGTCCTTGCGTGTTGCCTCATCCCCAGTCATCAGCTGTAGTAGTTCTCTTAGCTCGCGCGGCTCATGTGGCAGCGGCTGGACGTGGCCTGTCGTTGTGCGCCGTGGCATGCAACCGGTGGCTGCGAACGCCAGCGTGCGTCCGAGGGCGTAGATCACCGAGGCAGCGTTCACCCTGCCCTGAAACTGCTCGGGGGCCGCATACTGCAGCGTCAGCTCCGGACTCGACCGCATCTGCGGCTTGCCCCTCAACATACACGATTGCCTGAAGCCGATCAGCCGTGGCGTGCCATCACCAGCCATCATCACATTCCGTGGATTGATGTCACAGTGGAGGATGTCGCACTTACGCAAATCAAGCACAGCGTTCGTTAGAGCAATGCTCAAACGCAGCAGGTCACGCAGTGGCAGGCCTTGCGGCAGAGCATCCTTGACCTGCTCCTCCAGCGTCCTGCGATACCGCGGCATCGCGATGTGTGCACACGTCTCAGACCAGCACAAACCGATCACCTTGCAAGCGTACCACGACCCATCTGCTGCTGTGTGCTGTGCAAGTATCATTTTCAGTACTTGCTGCCGGCACCTCCCCGACCCCACGCTTCCGAATTGAACTGTTTTGACTGCAGCAGGTTTCTCCTTCAGAAGACCAAATCTCACGGTGCTGCCCGCTGGTTCTCTAGTGAAACTCAACGTGCTGTTCAGTTCAAACTCGGTATCGAAGTCGAACATGGGAAGATGGGGAAAACGCTTCCAGCCGGCTGCGGCATCCCTGACAATTCTCAGCACATCAACATCTGTTTCCAGTGGCATTTCCCTATCAACATATGTACTACACACGCTGCAGATGCCAAGCTGCTGGAAGCACTCCGCCACGTCACGAGTGACAGTGCAGTGGCAGCCAGGTACGATGGTTGGCGCCTTCCCCCCATCCAGCTCGAAGGACACGTTGCTCCACGGACATGTAGTCAGGACTTTGGTCATGCCACTGTTAGCCAGTTCACGATCACTCATCGGCGGGTGTTTAAGGGTCCAATTACCTGGGCCTGTCTTCTCAGACTGCTCATCATTAAGGAAATCTAGATCCCCGGACATTGTAGGGCGGGTGTCGCTTACAGAAGCACATGCCCCCGTCATCCCCGTAATTTCCTTCGGATTCTGTAGCGTCGTCTCATTGGTGGCTGTCGTCTCCACAGCTGTGGACTTACGCTGCAGGGCCCCCGTGACCGGGATATCGATCGCTGCAAAGTCGCAACTGTCAGTAGAACTCCTGGCTTCGGCGACGTCTTTGTCTGGTCTCCCGAGCTTTTCCAAGATGCCTTTGAAGTCGTATTCGTATGATCTCATTATATTTTCCAGGATGCCTTGCGACTCCCGTAACTTCGCCTACGGCCACCGACACACTCGAGCACTACAAAGGCGCTCCTCAAGGTGGCATTGTGTTAACAGGCGCTACCCAACACCAGTGTTATGTCAGTTCAGTCATGACACGACAGGGTTGGCATTTACGGCCAGTGCCCGTGTAATGCCAGCTCCCAGTAGTCCGTGCACACATATGGCTGTCTGCATTACATATTTATACCAGGGGTCGAGTGTCTTTGATTGGACGTGCTGGAACCACCAGGCTCATACATTTCAGAAACTGTGAGCGGAGCGAGAGGGGACAGTGCGTGGGGTCACAGGTTTCGCGTGGCACAGGTCGAGGCGGAATGGGATGCAGCGATGAGAAGCACACCAGTGTGGACGCCTGTTTTATGCGTCTCCAGACAAAATTGGCCTTCAAGAAGGTGGCTGTAATCGTCTCAATTTTATGGCACTCATCGCAGATGGCATTGAATACGTGCCCCTGAATTGTGGGAATCGGTCCGTGTCTCGAGGTGTGCCATAAAAATCCCAAATTTTCCAACATCCTGCAGCAGAGTGGGCGTGGGATGTCTACATGCAAGCCCAGCACAGAGAATCAGAGGGGCGATTGTGTGCATGCTTCAATGCAAGATGTGGACGGGTTGAGATATGAAAGAAGGCTGCACATGCACGTATGGCCTGGGCAGCAGTGGGTTTGGAGTATTCAGGCTTGCAAGTCCTTCAGTGCAAGTCCCCGCATTAACAGCCGACAATTGTTTAAACAGTACTGTGTTAAGTGAAGCATCCGAATGCCCCAAGCGCGGCTGAGATGAAATTTTGAGACGATATTCCCAAAACCAGTCACAGTTCGGATAATCCTGAACTCGCAATCAGAGCTTTCAGCGTGATTCACTCGACACGCTCACTCAAGCGGAAATCACTACATCAGATCATGCTCATGCAAGATGCGCGTTGCATGCCGACTCTAAACATTTCAAAAGAAGCAATTCAAGGAATCAGAGAAGCTCTAGTTGTACTTCGTGTGACTCCAGGCTGCTGCCTTTCTCACTGATTTCAAGATGATACCGCCCACTGGGTTTTCAACCGCAAAGACGGGTTTGGGGAATGATGAGGGAGCTACCGCGAAGCTGACGTCCAACACAGCTGATCTAAAGCATATTCGCGGGCTGTAGCAGTACAAGACCGGCATCGCCAGTGGTGCCCTTTGGAGAGGCTGCAACGGGCAGCACTGCCAGGGCGAAACGCTGTTGGCATAAAACCGTCTTTGGCTTTGGCAGTGACCAGCGTCGCATTTCGTGACGCAAAGAGCAGATCCAAAACGTGAACCAATGAATTCTATGCTGAGCTTCGTTGGAGGCTCATATGTGGCCTGCGCAAGACTTGCTTGGACATCTGAGACGGCGGGAGTGCTTGGCCACACAGACATCCACGCACGACAGCGATTGCGGGAAATACTGCGCATAGAAACCGAATGGAAAGTAACACAGGGCCCTGGCTCCACGGAGGCTTATCATATGATGATAAAGCATAGAGGTGTCAAATAACGCGGTGCCCTATCGTCACAATAAGGCTCTTTGTGGTCGGGGGCTGGGAGAGTTACAAGGAGATTCCCATGGCCAGGGCCTTATGGTATCGTAGTCCATACGGGGGCACGTTAATAGCACCGCGAAAAGGACCCCGTGGAGCCAGGGCCCAGGTATACACGCTTCAACCACGTGTCCCTGGCTGCAGCAATCGTTTCCCAAACACGAACAGCAACCGGAACTGTTTGGCTGCCAATGCATATGTCGATGCATCGATCCAGAGGCACTGTATGCCCCGTGCGAGGGGTTGCACTGCGAACGAGGCTATCCGGATCTTGTCTTGTTCCCATAACGTGGTGACTAGATGAAAAGTTCAAAAAGTACTTGTGTGCACTTGCTGGCTTGCATTGGGGTGCTTATTACACGCAGGTTACATGGTTTGTGCTTGTGACTGTTCCAAGCCATCTAAATGTGTAAAACAATAAAAGTATTGGGCATCACGCCGAACCCAAGCGAGCATCGGCCACAGCGCATCTATGGGTCGGGGCAGACAGGGGGGGCGGGGGAACACCATCCAACGGGGCGAGGCGGGATGGGGGAACCACATCCACTGGGTCGGCGTATGCTCGGGAGTGGAGGACAGGCGGGGGCGAGGTGCAGTGCCAGTGCATAACCCAGTGCACAACCCCATGCGGGGGGCTGACCCCAAACGGACTGCAAGAACACCGCACTAACGAGGCGGCTGGCAGAGAGTCAAAACCAAATGCATCACACACAGACGCCGCTATCAAGAAGGCAGGCACCGAGCGGTGATTCAGTCACGACGTAGCGACATCTTTCAGCACAAGGACGGGCATGAGGACAAAGGGGGTCGTGTGCACCGTTGCAACATCAGTGATGTTGCAAGATGTTACATCAGTGCAGGCGCCACAATCCAGCCATGCGCGGCCGAGAACAGCTAGTGCTTCTGGCGTCGCAGTGGCAACCAAGAGGTCAACCGGAGACACAAGAGCCCCTGCATGCCGGAGCACCACGCGCACACGACGTGACGAGGTGCTCAACTCGGTGCTCAAATCGGTGCCATCGCTGCCACGCAGCCACGCAGCCAGGGCATTGAGAGATCCATAAAGTGCCGGCACATGTGATGAATCATTGACAGTGTACAGCAGCAACACGTCAAGGCACTGATCACACTTACAGTCCAAGCCTAGTTGTTGA
>JAUMHO010010957.1:0-10886 GCA_032360965.1 Ulva armoricana | reverse complement strand
GATCAATGGGAAGGAGTTTGGGAAGATCCGAGCTCGAATCGCGAAGTTTGGGGAAACGGGGGTATTTGACGGAAATATAGGCAAATGTTTGGGGAAATCCGCCGATTCCCCAATCTCCCCGCAGACGTTCCCAAAGCACTTAGTTATGCCCTATGGCGACCCCAAAGTCGTCTGGAAGTGCCCATGGTGTCCACGCTACCGGTGGACACGCTGGGGGGCTGAGTGCACACCCCCCTCCAACAAGGTCGCGATGGCATGCTTGGGAATCGCGGTACCGGCACTGTACGGGTTCTCTCCCGTTAACCCCCCGGTATGACTGCTCGCCACCATGGGTGCGCAGCTCCTGTAACAGGTGCACGTCATATGTATCGCACAGTGGTGCAATCGCATTAATTGCTTTCTGCGCTTACCCCATCAACCCACTCCCAGTGTTGAAATCAAGGAAGCGCTCAGTATCGATATATGGCAATTATCGTACGGCAAGTGACCTGCAAGGTATGTTGTACCGTACACCGTCGCGACGTACACAGGAATCGTGGCTAAGTGGTTAAGTATCACGATTCCAATACCCAATCCACTCCAAGTAGCGCGGCTCCAAAAACTTAGTTATTTTGCGGAGTTCGTGAGCCCTTGGCGGGCCATTCGGGGGTGGGGGGGAACTGTGCACTCCTGTTGTGGGTTAGCTTGGAAGGCCTGATCCGCCACCGCAGGCTCTGACCCTGTTCGGCGGCCGCCGGTGCGTGCATGCATGCATAGCAGCGGCGCGCGCGGCTTATGGATTAGGGATCAAGGCCCCCCAACGCACCATGGGCGGCTGGATCTACCTGGGGTGCCTGTTCCGACCGAAAACGTTGCACTGTGATTTGGCCACCGCAGGGGGGGCCGTCGCATGCGCACAACTCCGCAAGGAACGCCTTACACGCCCTCCACCCCCCCACCAGGCTGTAGCCCCGCCCCATCTGCGCCTGACCCCTCACCCCGGCCCCTCTCCTTCCTCCAGTCGGGGCCCCCCTTGTCCTCCCCCCCTTCCTTCCCTCTCCCCCACCTGCCTGGCCGACCCCGCCCTGTTCTGGTTATGTTTCCCCCCGTTTGCCCCCGCCCCGGCTCTTCCTTTAAATTTGTGTGTAGCATTTGGGGCAGTGGTGGTTTTGGGAGTATTGCCAAGGTTGTTTGGGTTCGTGTGCTTCTTCTATTGTGTTGCTTGTGTTAGCTTGCGCATTTACCTCTTGACGGTGCCACCGTGTCCATCGGTAGCGCAGACACCGTGGGCCCTCACAGATGACTTTGGGGTCGCCATAGGGCATCACTAGGTGCTTTGGGATACTCAGGTGCGACGTCCAGTCTGGCCTCGTGATGATGCATCTGTAGTGTGGGGCTGCAATGCTGCGCTTGTCGCTGAAGACCGTGGACGTCCAGCTGATCAGCACACGCAACGATCAGAACAGATTCTTCTCTCTAAGATGCACGTTATGTGGTGCCTTGTTTGGATTACACTTATGTTCTGCATTGCTCACTTGCGTGGCTTAAAGCTCGGGCTTTTGAGTGTAGTCTTGATAGCCGTACTTTTTCTGCCTTTGCATGACCACTATACACCGTCTGTATATATAGTGTTGCACACATTTATCAGATTCTTGGAGCTTTGGTGCCCTATGTTGTTAACAGCAGTTGTAGCATGTGAGGTGGTGCCCGCTGCAATTGAGCTTCAGTCGCAGGAGAGTGAGGCTGCGTTGAAATTGAAGGGCCGTGCTGAAAGTGAGCTGTTAATCTGTATTCAGATTAGTTTGATATGGAGGATAATTGACTGGTTGGTCTGATTCGAATCCTGTACGCTGTTGCGTGATGTGCGTGTGCCCTTGCCTCTCTTGTTGGTACTACATACATCAATCCAACCGCTAGACCGCTCACAATGCCCCAAATGTCGTAGGAGCTAAGCAGAAACGATCCGATACGCTACAGAGCCCTGGAATCCTGCACGCCCCAGAATACTGCATTCACACCCCACCATACGCGTTTCCCAACAAGCTTGTCATGGGTCATCACCCATGGCGGCAAAGGCGGGCACTCGGCACCCCCCTCCACAGGGTTGCTAACCTTGCCAATACCAAAGGGCACAAGTGGAATGCTGAGATGTTCAGGAAGAATGGACGGGTGACCTCGCGGGAGCAGGAAGGACTTGTGCTCATAATGTAGCGCGTGCGTTGTTGCTCTGAGAGTGATTTTGTGCAGTAGTTCTTTCGCATCGTGATACTTGGGCTGCGTGATGGGGGGGATTGTGTGTTTTAGCTGTGCTTGCGACTGTTCCACGCTGTGGTTGCATCTGTGAACTCTTTTGTAACCACTTCATGCGTAGGCATCACCATCACGTATGTAGTGGCAATGTGCACTACGACGGTGAAATGGATGCAACGTGCGGATCGTGGTGCCAACGCTACGAGCATGTGTGTTAGTGTTACACGGTAATCAATGCGACAGCCCGGCATCGCCAAGGGGTAAACGAACAAGCCAGCACAAGCACAACAGGCACATGTGACACAGTTGTCACCTCACCCATAATATTTTGCCCTTAAAAGCCACACAGTACACAAACAAACCGAGCCACATCTCACAATGCCCCAAATGCAGCAAGGAAAAGAACTGCTCTGACTCTCAACAGAGCCCTAGAATGCTGCACACCCTAGAAACCTGCATGCAAACCCCACCGTCGCCAGACATGCACGTCTTGGGCAAGGATTCCAGGCAGCAAAAGTGAGGATGTGGCACCCCCCTCCATTGGGTCTCCGCGATCAGAATGAGCCAGGGCGGGGGCGTGGGTGAGAATGGCCGAGACTGGGCGGGGTCAGGCAGATGGCGAGGGGACGGCGGTTGTGCAGAGTGGTGGCGCAATCACAGCACGAGGTCGCCGTTCGGAACAGGAAGCCGAGGTAGGACCGGCCGCCCGTCGAGCCGCCCTCAGCGGCGCTAAAGCACGAACCTGGCAATGCCTTGACAGAGTATTGTGGAAAGGTCGCGCATGGCATTCTCCATGAAGGTTTTCTTGGCGCCTGTCCAGGCCGCAACCTCCGCAATCTCATTGAGGAGAGCAAAGGCTGGGGGCCCACAAGCGTGCATGTAGCCAGAATATCGAGCGCTGCAGATATTGAAGCGGCCCTGGACGCCTCAGCCTTGAACGCTGTTGAGGAAATGATTGATATCCTCAGAGGTATGAGATTCGTTCCACAGACCGTTCCACAGACCTCAGAGGTATGAGATTCGTTCCACAGCTAAAAACAACAACAAAACTAATGTCCAGTGCCGCCAATCATTGTACCCAGACTGCATGACAGTTTGTGCGGGGTTCGTTCATCCATGCTGACCTCCGATTGGGTCAAGTGTGAGGCATGGAACTTGTGCACTATGTCCGCGTTGTACGGCCAGCTGCCGTTGTGGCAATTCCAGAAGGCTCAAAGTTTTGACGTATGCCTCAACGGTTCAGCATAAGCATGTTTTCTCCGGATGTGTGGGAGCTAGAATACAAACCCAGAACCATACCCAGTAGTTTCATCTTCTCATGGAGGGGTCGGCATTTCACAATAAGAGCATCTAGAAAAACCCCTGAGCAGATTCCACACAAATATAAGCTTTCTTTTGACGCAGTGCTGTTTCTGAATGCGGTCCGTCATAAAGTCCCTCATCAGAGTTTCCACATCCTCGTCACAGTCTCTGCACGCAATCCACTGAGCTGCAACCCAGTTGTTCCGATTAATAGTTCTTCGGCATTACACTGCACCTCTGAAAGTAAGCAATTTATGGTAGCATAACATGTTACACACCGTGTCCAACCTACAGCAGCACATTAGTGTGTAAATACGGAACTCCCTGGGCTTGTCCGGCCTGTTATATCTCTAGCAGTAGATTTATACCACACTGGCTCATATTCATATGACAAGGGGCCCTCTGCGGACGGACCAGGCTGCCCGAGCGTGTACAATCTGTTGAACAACAATCTTCGATCATAGATCGACACTGCAGGATAGTGAACAAAATGAAATGACACCCGCACGAAACGCTGCATACACTTCGTATACATCAGCTTTTACGACACAAAACGTCCGGACAATGCTTTGTGCGTAATCCAATCGGTTCAAATAATGATATGTGTGACATTTAGAAAGTTCAAGTGGAGGAAAACATGCCCTCAGGGACGGCTCGCTGCTCCTCAACATGCAAAATCACGGAAATCACCAATCACGAAACAGGTCGATCACGAGGGCACACTTTACACAGGTTGCACACTTCACATGTGTACGTGAATGCATGTGTCTGAATTCTGCTGTGTGCTCTACAATCGTGTGTGTCTACTCACATGATGAGGTAGTTGAGTTGTGATGTGAATGTTGATAACACAGGACGGGCTCGCTGTTTCTTACAACCGAATCACCACACTCAGGACAAGACCTGAACTGATGCCCCATTAGAGCTGAGAAATCCTCAGCCCGCAGCAGGCAGCTGCCAACAACGCTGCAAAGCAGTGAGGTTCTCAAGAAGTATTTTATCGTTGCACATTGACTTTTCACCATGGTTGAATTCTCCGGCACAGAGGCTCGTGCTTGGGTTTGTCCGGAGCCACAATCCACATTATTTGGCCAGAGCCGTTGCCACTGCTCTCAGCAACTCCGGTTCACCCTTGACGTCAGCTCCACCATGTCGAGTCCGGACTGCGCCAGACAGAGAGTCAGATCAGAGTCATTCACACGGTGTGTACGTAATCCGAAATCGATATTCAGATCGCACCCTGGCATAGCAGCGGAATTGGAAGTAGGTCCAGAGCTTGCTGTGCGGCGTGAGCTCTGCGTCTGTTGCGGATGCAGCGAGCTTGTGACTGAAAAAACAGCCGAGTGCGCCTGTGCATGTGCCTCAGCAACATGCCACACATCCTCAGCCTCCAGGAGATCGGAGTCCGGCGGCTTCTTTCCAAGCATGGTGACAGGCTGCATACATGTCATACAGCTGTTGAAAGAGTTATTGAGGCACAACGAACCATGCATAAAATACCACAGAAGACCCACCTGCGTTCCTCCGCGCATATCTGTATAGAATCCAGATGCCAGCTCCAGGCCAATGGCTGCTAGTACCTCAACTACCTGTCCACCGACAAAACTTGGCCGGTCCTCCGGAGCCGGCGACAAGCATGCGGCTGCAAGAAGCACATAATTCAGGGGTGCCACCGATGGAAACCGGCCAAAGTCATGATTTAAGATGTACTGCTCATTCTCCACATCATACGGCGGCGTATTGTGGTAGCACTCCCACATCAGCACACCAAACGAATACACATCACTGGCACACAGCAGGCGATTCTGCTGTGCCAGCTCCGGCGCTGTGTAAAATGGCGTGCCCTGCTTGACATTTGACACATGAGTACGCCCATGCTGGAGTTGCACCGTCAGCCCAAAATCTCCCAGCTTGACTGTGCAATTTCCATCATCAAGGCCTCGGGCCGCTTCCTTTGTGAGGGGCTTCCACGAATGCCGCCGCTTTCGAGGCGTTTGGACATACTTGTTATCAAGCTGAAGCAGGATGTTGGACGGATTGAGATCACCGTGGATGCATCTCAGAGCAGAGTGCATGTATGACACTCCTGAAGCGACATGTCGCAGTATTGTAAGCACTCGCTGGATGTGCACTCCGCCTGCAGGAGTGACGAGGTGTTCTCCCGACAGAAGCTTGGCGAGGCTGCCGCCTTGACAGAATTCCTGTATGCACAAGCCTCGTGTTTGAAAGACAGACTGAGATAGCTTCACGTGTCCATCATGCGCAGCACTCGGAAGTAGTGAACCGGGATTGGATACATCCAGCATCCAGGGCGCACTTGTATAATGTACAGCTTGTAGTCTACAAGCTCATTGGGTAGTTGGGAGGGCATGCGCTTGAGCTCATTGGTGAAGCTGTTGACAATGTGTTCATGTGACATATTACAGGCGATGGCAGCCTCCTTGAACACGCGCTCTGCTGTGCCATCCTCATCCCGGTCTTGAAAGACAACAGTCTTGATTGCCACTTCCAGCCCTTTCCAGATACCTCTATAAACAGAGCCATAGCCCCCCGTACCAATATGCTACACAAAAATTGACCTCAGCATGCGATTGTGCTGGTCCAGAAGTTTGCTAGAAGCTGATGTGGGGTTAGGACCTCGCGGACACAGAAGAACACTTACAAAGAGAAAAGTCTGCAGTTTGTGGAGTGCGTCAAATGTGAGGCCGTGTTGCACGAAGAGAAACGGATTAGTTGGCACCAAGGCATTGTTCCTCTTTGCATGTTTGATGCATCTGAGCGATTTCATCCTGTCAGCCAGCCCCCGCAGTAGCTGTCCAGCCACCTGTGGTGCATTTCATGGAACACCAGAGAGCACTGTGGCCATCTGCCGATGGAGCTTTACAGGTGTCCACACCTGTAGGATCTCAAGTTGCACATCTGGCAGCTCTCGCTTGAACTGCGAAACAGTCGTTTGCATTGCAAATGCAAGATCGCTGTTGGAGCTGCTCCAGCTGTTGCCGTGGGGTGTTCCAGGTGTTCCGGGTGGGCTGGGTACATGTGGTGACATCGGCCACTGTGATGCACTCCTACAGAAAAGCACGCATTCTACAGCTGTCACGAGCATCTCTGTGCTTTGCGTCAGCTGTGTACGTCCTAGCATTACGTGGTTCTGCATACAGGATGTACATTTCATTGGTGCAGAGGGTGGGCATGGGCTCTGCACCTTTGCTCTTCAGCACCTGCGTTAGCAGATGTACTCCGGGGAAGGAAGGCGTTTTGAGCATGCAATGCACCTGTGAAGGAGCCGTGTCGGGAGCCAGTGCCTGGCGACCGCGTGCCATGTGAACGGGTGCCTGGAGAGCGTGAGCCAGCAGGCCCTGCTGTCAAGCTGCGCGAGGCTGCGTCTGATGAACGCGCACTACCGCCACCTGGAATCGCTCCCTGTGGCAGCGCTTCAAGCGATTTTGTACGGGGGCTGGCAGCCCCGATATTTCGTGAGTGGGCATCGATTGACCTGTATACGCAAAGATCAAGCTGAAGACTCGAACTCATGACAGATCAAATCAAGTTAACTGTGTGACGATAGCACATGACATCGAGCTCACGCCAAATCGATGATGTTACAGGACATCCACTGTATGCAATCTGCAGGTGGGCATATTTTGTACAAACCTTGAATTTGACTTTTTGAATGAGAGTGGAGTGGTAGCCTGGGCCTTGCCGTCAGCATTGTCCAAATGGGCCCACTCACCTTGCGAGTGCAGCTGAGAAAAACTGCGGCGGCGGTATCGATAGCAGCAGAGGCCGATGCCAACCAGGAGAATGACACCTGGACACATGCTATCATCAAGTCGTTGGGCGGAACCAAGGCCAAACATGAACCCCGGCCAACCTCATTACATGGATTACTTTGTAACAGTGTCTTTACTCAAGGACGAGCTGTGGGCACCTGCTACAAGGGCCACCCATGGCCACCCCGATCGCAAGGTGTCGCTGGCACTGCTTCCACTATCAACGACCGCATCGCTACCGTTATTTTCCCCGCTGGGTATACCGGTGCCAGCACATGTTATGGTTGAATTTATCCACTTTTCCACACTGGTTTCGCCTTTCTGAACGGTCTCGAGCTGAACACGGACTGGCATGCTGGCCTGTAACTCTGCATCGTCAATGATGTGAGGTGCAGTGGCCTGCAGATGACACAAGTCAATATCCGATTGACAAACAACAAAAAATTAATCAGGGTGGTCATTGACCTGAACCGCTCATTAACAGTGATGCTGCGGTTCTGCAGCCACCACTCCAATTTTAAGGACAACCCCCGAATAGAAACTGTAACCCAGGCGGCACTGCATGTCATACCTCACAGGGGTGAACGATTTGGCATCCATGAAATGATGTTTCTGCTGCCCAGGCAGCGTCTGAGTCTGGGCTGAATATGGTACACGAGAAAAAGCTCAGCGTTGACAATGGCTGCACCTCATAGCTGTCCATCTCCAGCATATCGATTCGTTGGCCTTGGCAGTCAATTACAGCTGCAGTATAGGCTGCAGGGTCCAGCCCTTCCTGTGGTATGCGGAACACGCTTTGGCTGGTTGACAGACGCAGGTATTTCACTGCAGGCCCGCCCTGGTGCAGCAGCTCAGTGAGCTGCATGCCATCCTCTACAGGCACATATGGGCCACTCGGTGGACCATGGGAAGACATTGCCACTGTCGTGAAGCTGTGAGCTGCCCTGCCCTGTGCTGCCCAAACAGCTGTTACTCTGACCAAGAAAATTTCCGTGCCTTCACATCCTGCACATCCGGAATGCCCAACTGTATGTCAATCAAAATGGGCAGGAGTTGAATTGGCTCCCCCTAGCCTCGGGATTTTCATACGTGCTTGTGACAACCTGCGGAACGTTCAAATGACTCAGGCACGCAAACATGTTGACAACAGAAATTCGCACCACGCGTGCCACTGACTCCGTCAAAGCCATCCCAGACACTTGCAAAACGTTTACTTATGAATCATCACACATGTGCGACTGGGAAGCCCGCGGCTTACGGATGCAACAAACATCGGCTTGGGCGAACTCTGAATGGCGAGTCGTCGTTGATCAAACGCGGCTTGTTGTAAGTCACTTCCAAACGGACTGGATCAGTGTTTGCAATGATACCAGCCACTTCAACAGGCTCTTTCTTTCCGCTGCGAACGGGTTCGCGTCCCAACAACAGTGCAGTCGAGCGCAGAGTAGCGCGCAATGCGATAAATCGAACAGACAATGCAACAAAAGAAAGCAGAGAAGAAAACCTTGGTCAAAAATGGTTTTGGCAGTGTTGTAGCACGTGTGTGACACACTCTTTTTGCGTAATGGCAAATGCAAAGGACGGTGTCATGTTCCGCCAGCAACTGTCACCACAGAATTTAGTGCCATCGCAGGCAGACATATTAACGGATTGTTTATTATGACCCTTGATGCCCATTGCAGAGTATTATCATGGCGATCCGGAGGTGCGAAGCCTGAAACAACGAGCCCTCGTCAATTCAGTAACACAGGCATGGCCCTGCGTGAGCATCCCAACGGTATTCACAGGAAGCACAGCAACGCCTGCACATACTGCACGGAAACAATATGAATTCCATTGAACGCCATCATTGGAATGTATGACTGCAGACGCCATGCAGATTCACACCCGTCTCGACAGACAGTCCACCCGAACGAGTTGTACGGTATTCACATATCTACCAATTCCCACAGCAGAGGGAATCAGGCTGCACAACAGCGTGAGTGTTACTACAATATATGTTCGATTATGGGTGAATTGAGCACAACTGCTCAGATGATCTTCTCACTGCTGGCACGGTATGTAGTGCTGCGTGGAACTTCTGCGAGACCCTCGTTTCACATAAATACAGTCTGCTTCATAAATTGAATACGGCCTGTGCTATGCTCTCCAATCGTGACAGTGTACCGTTTGGTTCGTTGCAGGCGCAGCATACGAGATCGCTGTTTGCGAAGGGCACAGCCTCATTCACTACCAACAGATTGCAGTCACGAGCGGTTCTGCAAGTCTATGCGTATGATGAGATATGCACTTCTGGATAAAGGTCAACATAATCTCATCTGTGCCCATACGTGTCTACAGCGACGTCCCAACACACAGGCAAGCCGTTTGCGTACCAAGATTTCTTCTGACAGGTACCTCTCATCGAAAACCTGTACAATAGGTTATGGCCCGCTAGATGGACAGTAGGCAATCGAGCTCTACGTACCGGCAACGCATTCGGGTGTGAGGCATTTACAGGACAGATCAGCGAGACTCTGCATAACACTGCACGGGTTACTGAAGCATGAACTTTTAATTCTACAGAGTGTCAACGCATGTATATGTTCGAAGGCGGTATGTGCCACCCGGGGTAATGCTCTATGGCACGTCATGCTAAAAGCTTGTCATGTCATTTCCCTGCATCCAATGATGTGACAGACGCTCGGCGACGCTGCACGAGAGGAATGTTCTATCACATCGTGCAGAAATATATATGCATGACATGAAGCCTGCGTTACTTGTCATGCATGACGCCCGTGGTACAGCAAATGCATGCGACTTGATGAGCCCCTAAAAACAAAAGATCTATATATGCTGCAGCAATAGAAATAGCGTACAGGTCTCGAATCAGACCACCTAATCACACATCCTCTGCATACGTCCCTCCTGTATGTATATATAAAATCGGGAATCACGCCAGACTCAAACGGGCATCGCCCACAGCCCCCCTACAGGTTGGGGCGAACAAACAGGACGGAGGAACCACATCCATTGGGGCAGGGTAGGGCGTCGGAGGGACCACATCCATGGAACTGGCGTACGATTGGGCGACACGAGTAGGCAGAGGGCAAGATGCACCACAACTGAGCCATCCCCTAAGGAAGGAACAGTCCGGGAGGCTAACACCAAGATAGCAGCCTACTCAAGATAGCCCACTCGCCGGCTCAGAAGTGCACTATCAGGCGAACATGTTACAACGTGCTCACAGCTGCACATTAGTACAATATTGCGCATTTAGGTTGCAGTAGCATATGCATGCTGTGTGGACACCAGCATGGGTCATGATAAAAATGTTCACCCATGTCTGAGAACATCAACAGCGCAGCGCATGTGTGCTGCGGTCACGTGGCCTGCATCCATCAAGGATGTCACTTCCAACCGGTGTGCCCGAAACCAGAGTCCAACATGG
Source organism: Ulva armoricana (assembly GCA_032360965.1). NCBI lineage: Eukaryota > Viridiplantae > Chlorophyta > Ulvophyceae > Ulvales > Ulvaceae > Ulva > Ulva armoricana. The sequence continues at coordinate 152 of JAUMHO010010957.1, read as the reverse complement.
GACATTGTGTGCATGTATGTAGTACATGTAGAATGTCGCTGGCCAGCATGCAGCACTTCCACAGTATACATACAAATGTGTCAATGTGGATGGCACAGGCGCTGAGAGAGTTCAGTGCGGCAGGCTGCAAAGGGAATAGCCTGCTGATCAGA
>JAUMHO010010946.1:0-10888 GCA_032360965.1 Ulva armoricana | reverse complement strand
GGTCGCCGGTCGCCGGTCGCCGGTCGCCGGTCGCCGGTCGCCGGTCGCCGGTCGCCGGTCGCCGGTCGCCGGTCGCCGGCTCCCTGTGTCGCACATGGCCGCGCCTACTCGCACTGGTGGTGCAGCCAATACCAGCTCAGGCTAGGCCTGGCCTCGATGCCTGGGCTCGTACTGTCGGATATACAGTGGCATGCCGCATATTGTCATACTTTTCCCCAAAAGATGCCAATTTGGCCATGTCGCCATGGCATTTCTTCTTGTGCTCATTCCTGGTCCTGGCTTCCAACAAGCTACAGCACTGCCAAACTTGAGCGTAATACTGCACTAGCAAACAACATCATATCACATGTGTTTATATGTTATCGCCTGTGCGGACCGCAATTCAGCCTGCAAATGTGATTCATACGGCACAGCCCTCAGGGGGCACTCCTAATTTTGGCACATCGCATTGGCTGGGATGTCACACTGGCAGGCACACAGAAACTTGTCGGATCCATCAATCCAAGTGAGGGCATCACTGTGTCCATTAACAGTGGTGCTGTTTCGGGCATGACCCTGTAGCGTACGCACAAGTAAAGCCCAGGGGTTGCTGCAGATGTACCGGCGCGGTTTATTTCAGTTCCCTAATTTACCTAGCATCCTCCATTACAAGGCAGCTGAATGTTCCTTTCAGTGCTGAGCTTGTGTCACGATTTTAAGGGTTCGTAGAAGGAAGACAGAGAGCTTCACCCTGAGCACGACAGGCCAAGAGCTAACATACTAATGTGCTATCAGCAGCAGGGAAATGCCCCCCCTGACAAGTGTTCAGTATGGAGGTCATTGGAGGCACAATACCGATATTCTCGAAAGAACATACCATATTATTTACGCGTGCATTAGAAATTCGGTTGGAATTCTATATAAGATTGGATGGTATGTTACGAGATGTGTAAACTCTTGCAAGCTCGTGCGTTGCGCCTGTGCCCGCGCCTCTCTTCAATGTAACTAAATGCGATCCAATGTTCCAGCCGGCGGCTTCCGAGCGCTAAGTGGTTGGAACAAAATAGCCTTGCTACGGCCTCGTATCTATACTCCTTTTGCGTGTATCTCTAGAAGTAGTGGAGTGACCTCATGGCATCATCGCCCAGTCTGATGCATCATATGTGCACCTGCGTTGATTGGCATTAACGGTCACTTGCAGGTGGTTACCGCTTCAGCTTGCAAGCGCAACTGGTCCGTTTGACCATGTTGGTAGCAAGAAGAGAACCAGGTTGAGCCATGCATGGGCTGAGACGTTAGTGTACTGGTAGTATGTGTTCCACAACTTGCAGGCAGTGGACACGTCTGAGGGCAGCAGCAACACTGCCCTGTGTGAGCAGATGTACCCGGACGTGTTGGGGTTTGATGGTCAGGAGTCCAGTGACTGTGAGGGACCCTGAGGGTGTGCAGCTGAAAGGTGTATTAATCTGTGATATAGCTGTGTGCATTGCAAGCTGCTCAACGGCAGCCCCCGCATTACCCTGTTCCGCCCCCGCCCCTGCCCCGCTTGTTAAAACATTCGGACCCTACTCTCAAAATGCACTGTATAAAATTCGCGTATTGCTGCCAGACTGTATCTAATCCGAAATACGGAAGTGCCATCACTGATGGAGGCCAAGTCTGTCTCACCGCTGAAAGGACACCATGTTATCAGTACGTGACAGGTGAACCTTGTGCAGGAGGCCGTTCTACGCGGCAGCTGCGGCTAGCTTTAGCAATGACAGCACCGTACCAATGCATCTGGCCAATGGTCTGTTACGTGCTGATCGCGGCGATTGTACCAGGTAATCCGGATGAATGTTGCCCCTGGTGCCGCATACATGTATGTCTGCTCAGAATGGTCAACAGCCACAGGTGTTACAATCCAACAAACAATACACGTTGGTGCAGGATCATATGCCCACAGCACAGCCATTGTGTGCAACTTCAGCGAGCTCAAGCCGAATCTCATCTCCAACGCTGCTTTTACAGATGCAGGTGTGATCACACAACCCAAGTAAGAACATGTGTGGCCAGAACTGATCTTTTGCACGCAACCTGGCCACGTTCCACTGACGCCAGGTACCATTGTTACCATGTTTGTTCTGCGTTCCTCTCCACGGCTCCACGCATGTAGACATGTGTATGCCATGGCTGCAACACCTAGTAGATCTCCGGGACTGCTAAGGCACCACAACGCATGCTGTTACGGTTCCCTGACTCTGTGAAGTACACCCTTGTCCTCTCCAATCACAAAGCCGACATACACCACATACTTACTGTGAAATAGACCTTAATGTGACTGGTGGCCTCTGTTGCTTGTCACTTGTCACCCACGGTGTCAATTTCGCCATGATGATCTCAAGTCAGCGGCGGCATCGCACTAGAATCTAATAAATCCAGTGTTCGAGAGCCGCTGTTTTTTTCAGTGGACTCTGTATAGCAATTTTTTTGAATTGGTACCGTGAATAGGGTCCACAGAGCTGTTTTGGCGTGTCTCCCAACTGGTTGGAGATGACGGAAATTTGGGGTTTGTGTTTCAGGCCCCAGGTTTTTTGGGGCTTTCCTTTCGGCTACCGAAGAACAATCTGGACATATGGATTCGCGGAGCATAGTTTGTGCCTGTCCAATGATTCATTTCAAACCGCCCTATTTTCACAGTTACCTGTTTGGGAGTTGCCCCAAACAAATGATCACAAAGCTTTTGGCCTGTGCACGGTCAAACTCTGACTGTGCTTGGATGGATGACATGCCATTGGGTGCATGTAAATCATCATGTGCATGATTTTCAGCTGCACCTCCACTGTCCGACAGGCAGCTTACATGACAACGACCGCGCCGGGCAAGCTGTGCATGAACTTGTGTGTGTGTTCCCTTAGGTGTGTGTCATCATAAGGTGTTTTTCCTCACGAGCAAGCTTGTTCTCCCTACTGACTTTTAGGGGAAGAGTGCTGAAGCTTTGGCACAACATTCTGCAGCTTCCAGTCCCCTATACTTGTGTTCTGCAACAACCCCGGGCCAATTGCCCAGCCGTTCAATGACTCCAGCGCTGGAACCTATAGGAACGTAGCCCGGCACACGGGGCGTGCGTAGCCTGTTCAGCGGCGTGAGGCTTTATGGCGGTCCGTGTGTGATGCAGTTGTTAGTATTGGAGACTTCATTTGCGGCCAAAGCGGAAGCGCTAGTGCTCCAACTGTTGATGCTGCCGCCATCGACGCTGCATGCGCCATTGCCGAGGCTGTACTGGCAATCAACTCGTCCTGCATCGCACGTTACAGAGTTGGCGACAAGACGCTCACCGAGAGTCCTTCCGTTCTGGTTGGTGCCGCGCTCGCGCAGGTGCTTGCACAGGCAGGCGTCTGCATGTTCTCTGACCAGAAGATTGGCTACTTTGTGAAAGCAGCCGTTGATGTGGTAGAAGTGTCTCTGCAGGAGCACTGGCACGAGGTACGTAAATGAATGTTTCAACATGATTTATATGATGTATCGCAACCAAGGCTCTATGAGATGCATGCAAAGGCTCTGGGCATGGCATCAAGACATGTGCATCACTCGAAAGGATTGTGTGTAAGTTTACCTTTCAAGTAGGCCCGACATGCGTGCAGCTGCATCCAGAGGGACCGGCCAACACAGAATCCATGCATGCTGTTCAACGCAGTGTGGAGCAAAGCATACAGACCGGCATCGGTATCGCGACAAACGAGATCCGGTCATTGGGCTCACGACCAACGGTATCTGGTCAGTGGGATGGCATAGCGGTGCTACGTGGCATTGGCCCGGGCTCAAGGCGTAAGCCCCTGATGGTGCGGCCCCTTGCTTGCATTAATGGACGAGCTTATGTGGCTTGATGTGTAGGGCGTTGTCAGTGACATTGTAAGTGACGTGTTACGTGACTGGTACGATGACACAGTGCACGAGTGTTAATGAAGTTGCTGCAAGTCAGCTACTACTCCCAAGTACAACCAAGCCTGCTGTACGTAGCCCCTTCTTGGCATTTGGTTGGCAATACTTGTGGTCCAGCATTTCCGGAAGTAGGACTGGCTGTTGCTGAGCTTCTGCTTTCATCCAATGCGGACAGCCACCTGCTTGTCGCTGCTGGTCGGTGACACCAAGTACATGCATCCACCAGCTCTAGGACTGCGCTCACCTTTGTTCACGTGCAGCCTCAAAACGCCACTGTCATGTGGGATCACCGTACACACCATGCAGCGCTTAGCATAGCCGGCCTCACATGGTATGTCTGGAAATTCCCTGACTGATAGCATGACCGTCACTGCTAACATGTGCATCGGTCTACCTGCGAGTTCCTTAAACCAATCCAGGTGACGATGAGGTTCCAGGATCTTGATGTACTGATACAAATCTTACAGTGTTGCTGGCTACAGCACATATATATTATACATGAGCACACTACTAGTATCGCCGTGGTGAGTGTCACGTAGTGTGCATTTAACTTCCAACAGGTTTCAAACTGGTTTTCCTTTGATGCAGATGGACTCTAGCTTTGTCAGGTGCAACGCCTCCGCCAGATCTGATGCCACAATCACCGCAAATGACGCAGTTGCAATGCTACGTGCGCTTTCTTCACTTGCTGTTACAGTCAGTTGTGCATTTGTTTGCGAGCGTCGCCCCGCGAACTCTGCCTCGCCGAATGCCACATTGCCAGAACCCTCACCAACATGGGATGGTGTCATGGTCTTGCAGTTGTTGAGACAAGAGTCTTCGCATGCAAAAGCAGTAGCTCAGATGAATCCTTTGACACCACCCTCACAGCAACAGCGACAGCTCTTGTGGAAGCTGTGTCGAGGGTTGATGCGATCTGTGAGTCCCGAGGTGGTCCAGAAACCATGGGTTGTGCTGTGGGAAGAGCAAAAAATCGAGCTTCTGCTAAAGCCCAGGTACTTCATGCGCCCCCCCTTCAGCAGTCACCAGTATCTGTGATTCTTTGTCGCAATTGAAAACAGCTGGTATGTACAAACCAGCCTTCAAACATGTGTACACAACCATTTGACTGAAACCTTGACAGCCACTGGTTTCATGTGCTCACAAAGCTGGTACAAATCATTGCACTTGATGACCTCTACTGCCGAACTCAATGCATTTCGCGATGGATTTGACATGATGCACAAACCACAGTGGAGCCTACAGGCGCAAGCGTTTGCCACCGGATTCGCCCAAGCGGGCACCTGCTTCTGTAACAAGACAATCTCTTTAAACATGTCAGAGTTTGGTGAGGTGTTTGCGGAGGCGAGCTCGGAAGCCTTCGGCAAGGCTTGTTCATGTGCGCTCTACACCTGTGTTTGTCAGCAATGCATATGTTGAGTGAATCCGAACTATACTTACTCTCGTGCCTTTCCACACTTCCTGTACCACACTTCGCTCTCACAGGCCCTTCAGGCCGAAGTCACAGGTGCATAGATTTTCACGTCCACTAAAATTTTTGATTTCATGTGATTATTGCATAATATCTCAGCAGCAGTGTCAGAATGCTGGCAGTCCTGAAAGACGGGTATTTGTCTTTCGATTGCTGCAGATGGGCAGTCGCCTGTTTTGCCACATGTTTTAATATGTATATAACCTTCTGTTAAACACGTATGCTCAGGCTCTGGCCAGGTTCCGACACGTCAAGCACGTTCATACTGACACGACCCCGTTGATCACTCTGATCTTCCCTTTTCATTTCGGAAACTCCTTCCCAAGTGCATCTCCAGAGGGGCCCTGACTGCTCCCACATAGCACTCAGAAGTTCAACTATGCGATGCGAACCGGCCACCATGCCGACAGGATCCCTGTTGTATAGCCGGGACAAACTCAAGCTCTGTTTCCGTTGAGGACCGCGACCTCGACCAGAGATCGGTTACAGCTATAGTGCGTGTCGTTGCCCATGCGGTTGCACAAGCCAAAGATGCCAGCGGAGAGTGTGGAGCAGACGTCTCCGCCTGCGCAGCCATTACAAGCCAGTGTGCGATGAAGACCAAGAGGTGTCGTGGTGAGGGAGTCGAGGGCACTTTGCCATGCTGCAGTAGTGACTTTGTATGCACGCGGCGCAGTTCTAAGGAAGCACGGTGTCTGCCCGAGGGCGCCACTCTTCCAGTTTTCTATGATGGCAGCATCGATCCGCCGACAGTTGAAGTTGAGATACCAAGTCAATGTGCAGACTTATAACCAAGACATGCCCATTTCTACAGTTGCAAATCAGTGCTCGAGGTTTCCTTCAGACACCCGGTGGGAAAATGTCCTTAACCAACTTGCTGATCTTTGCCGCGATGCAGTCTGTTGCTTCCACAGCCGTCCTACCCCACCATGAGGCTGACTGCGAGACTAGATGACTAGGTTGACAAGATATAGGGTGGGTAGTGTAAGCCTCGATTTGTCTCACAGCGACTGTGTGTTTTGTAAGTCTTTTAACCCCAGCGCTCTAGATAGGTGCTGCCTAGCGCGGAAGTTACAAAAATGATACAAAGATTGTGATAGTTATAGCTCCATGTTAAAGAATTTGGAGCTCTAGAGGGCCCCTAGGTTGCAAGCTCCCTCGCAGCAGCTCCGGCACCCTTGTGCTGGCAATGGTTTGCAGCATCCTCCCACCACACCCCCCCCTCCCGACGACGCACGGCGTGGCGCAAGAGTACTTCGGGTATACGCAAAAGAGTTCACGGGCGTAACCAGTTAGCGGATCGTTACAAGGAGACACACAACAGCAACGTTTGCTCAGGATCAGCCGCTTTGAGTCACTCATAGAAACAGCAAGTGCAACGCCCACCCACAGCGACAATGTGAAATAGGTCATGAAAAACAGTCTGCCACCCCCTGATGATGATTACATGTGTGTGTGTTTTTTTTGGACTGCATTTAAGGATAAAAATTTACAGGCGTATGGGTCTTTGTGCACAGTTTTTTCAATCTCAGGCCGGTCTGGATCGCTGAACGTAACCAGACGCTAAAACAAAGTGCTTCCAAATGGCCGTTTGTTGAAAGGCTGAAGACGTACGCAAGGTTTTACAACAGGCCAGGGCGCATGTGGGAACGCAGGACACCCCACAGGATGCCACAACAATATAATTCGGAGTGTCCACAAGGTCTCTAAACTTTCAGATTCCGCGCATTGTTCCTTCAATGTCGTGCACAACTTGAATGTCCTTACCACGTAAGAAATTTCCGCTCATGCATGCATGGTGCCCTGCACCCATTCATCACTGCACCATGCGTGCACTCTGTACCCAATTCGAACGGCCGTATGATACTGCCGCAGTCTTGCGGTTCACGCATGCCCACCTTCTACCTTTCCAGCCCCGCCCGCGTTCCGGCTGCCTTACCGTTTCCGCCGCCAAGGGTAGCGCCGGCACTCTTCTCGACCTCCGTCTCGTTCCCACTATCATTGACAGGAACAGCAAGGCCTTCTTGTTGGATGCCCAACGCACTTAGCCTCCCGCATAAGCAGGCTTTTCTTGCAAGACCCTGACCATTACTACACCATCCCCGCACCGCCCGGCACCGCCCTCTGCGACATGCGATCTGCATATGAGACCGCTTGACTACATCGCGTCCCACCAGCAGCGCATTCTGGCTGCTGGTGGGCGACAAAGCCAAGGTCATGCGCTGCTGGTGGGCGCCACTTGTACCCACCAGCACCCAGTTGCAACCGAGCGAAAATCCGCGCAGTGCTCCGTCAATGAGCCACGATCCTGCCCCCATGAAGTCGAACGACATCGCAGCTGGTAGTTCACTTTCAAAGTCTACTGCGCAGGGTTCATGGTGTGCAAGAGCTGATGCCCGATCAGCGACAGCAGAAGCTTGCGCGTATTGTCTGGCATGTGCTATACGGCAGTACTCATGCGCCGATAGTAGGTCAAGGTCAGTGAACAGGACAGCCCGGCTGATACTGCGGTTCCTAGAAAACGCTGTGCAAGACCACCAACCCTTATGCCACTCACTGTACCAACGCCGCAGATGCCCACCTGGGTGGGCACCAAGGGTAGGTGGCCATCCACAGGGTGGGCACCTTGCTAAGTTGCAGTATGTGATCTGTTTTGAGCAAATAACATGTGAGGACTATTACATGTGATGTTGCTGTGCGTATTATGTAGTTGTGCGTGTAAAATGTGCATCGTGTGTGCACTCCCCTGACCTGGGTCATGGTCCGTGCCCATGTTGGAGTGGGCACCCTGAATTCTGGTGTGCATACACAGGGTGGGCAACAAGCTAAGTAGCAGTATCTGATCCGTTTTGAGTATGGAACACCTGGGGATTATTATATGTAAGGTTGCCGTGCGTACTCAGTAGTTGCGTGTGTAAAATGTGCATTCCCCGTGTACTCGCCTGGCTTGGAACATGGTCCATGCTGGGGTGGGCATCCGGAACTCGGGTGTGCACCTAGAGGGTAGGCATCCACCGATGTTTGCAATACTGGATTAGATCGGCTTTCTATATGATGCATAGGACTACTGATAACCTGTGGATGATTCCCCACGGGTCAGGTGGGCGTTAATCGCCAGTCTGGCATGGGTGCCTCTCCGCCTGTGGTCTGCGTGCCCATCTTTGCATGGGCAACCTGCCCGACAGTTGGGCACCCGTGGAGCAGGAACCCAGCGCCAGCAAGCTTCTCCCTATCTGCATCCCGACAAAGGTCGAGAGAGCCACCAACTATGCTTGTGAGCAACAGTGCGTCGTTTTGAAGGCCAAAAAACAAGCTGGTGGCATGTTTGTACGACGACCACGATGCAGCCACATACCAGAATCAATGAAGGAAAGCATCGTTCCTGGAATTTTAATACGCGGGAACCATGTGTATGATGTTGGCACATGCGTGGAATATTTGTTTCTGTCTTGGGATCATTTGCCGACACGTTTTGCCGACCCGTTTTGCGTGTAGATTGGACTGAAGGACGGCTCGTGCCCCGGCGCAAGGAAAGGTATCTTTTACAGCAATTCATGACAGGTAGCTAAAGCAATAGAGGTGGCACACGTGGTCCCCAGTGGTATCCATGTTCTTGCAGGCATATACTTCGGCATGCACCATCACTGCAATGGGTGCAGATTCGTCGGCGCTGCCAGCAGCATAGCCTCCTCTTGATTCCCGAATTCTCTCAGTGCATAGGTAGCTATCTACACATAGAAAGACCCTTTAAGTACATTTAGTGAAAAGGTGCAAAACATTAACATTGGTTGGACCACGCATGCAACACAGGAGACTGACTGTGTCACGGGGTCTCGTGCGCCGGCCACTCGGGCCCAACGCATGATGAATCAACACCCACCTAGCAATGTGCAGACACGTTTGCTTGTGCCAGAACCACCAGCTTCAGCAGAATCCGCTCCAAACAGAGGCATGGCAGCAGGACTCAACATGCTTTCTCACGACAGCAGCAAGCAATCAATTGGGTTGCGATGCCATGTTTCTGACCTTGCAAACTAGCACTGATGCGGGAGGTGCGCGGACTTACAGCAATTTAGGGGGGCGGTTAGAGTGGAAAAGAGACGCATGCACAGAACTGGTTTGCAAGGTCAGAAACATGGCATCGCAACCCGAATCACTTCAAGCTCAGCATCAGAAAATCAGTGCAGGGTCAGCGTACCACGACCTTGAACACCAGCGTATACAGAGCCTTGAACACCAGCGTATACAGAGCTTCTGCTCAACTAACAGTCCACTTTGCTGTCCATCAGATGCATCCTCATCGTCGCTGGTCATCAGATCCTGCTCGCCTGCCCCAACGGGGCCCTTATCTCCCACTGGGCAGGCTCTACTGCTTTACTCCACTGGAGCCGACTGCATCGTTGGCTGCTGCATGTCCAGAGGCCCCTTTGGTGTGACCAGGCCGCTCTGGTCTCCAGTCAGCCTCTGGTTGTGAGAGCGCTTCACCTGTAGATGATGGGATAACTGGGTCAGACACTGTGAGAAAAAGCAGCCATACGTGGATACATGTGGTGATCGTTGTTGTGATACAGCCCAGTGATGTATGCATGACATGCAAGCGGACTCGGCAGTGAATCCGGGTTGTGCACATGCTTGGTTATGGCCATGCATGGTGTGCATCCAGGGGTCGCTGACAGGGACGCTGAGGAGATCTGGGGAGATCTCAGTGATTGATCCGGTATGATCGTAGGCATGTTTGACCGAAGTGAGTAGAGATATAAGCTGAGGTCAGTATGCTGTAATCACTCTTTCTTGACTAAGACTGCATTCGATCTCAAGTCTGACAACTGCACGTGGCAGAAGTATACCGACAACCCAGTCAGGTTTGACCGTGCAGTGACCCCTGCCTGTCATCGATTATCCAGTTCCGGTTCTGGCCTATGGGCCACGATCCTGGTTCACAACAATCGTATGTTGAGTGCCAGCAAATTGACAGACACGCTACTTGGATGGGCACTGATGCCAACTGTGAGTGCCCAAAAGTTGCGCTGCTACTATGGAAACCAGAGCAGATCTGATTTTTTGTTACACGCTTACTGTACAAGTAAAAATATATACTGTCGCTAATTAAAGACCTGCCTTGGGGACACGCAGAACGATGTCATCGAACACAGCTGAACCTGAAGCTAAGCGAAGCAACACGACAGCGCCATGTGTACAGAAACTGTCCAGCAAATGTTGGCATCTGTTTCTGGACCATTTAAGAGGCAAGGACTGATCGCGACAGTGTTGGCCCCTCTGGCGGGAAGCGCTGGCCCAACAATGTAGTAGGGCGCAGTAGGCAGAAGGGGGTAACAAAGTTTCAAACAAGGATGCAAAAACTTACCTTGATCGCATGGGTGCTTGGTCCTTCTGACGCAGTGCAAAGTTTCAGGAGCGGAACGACACCCCGCTGCTGGCGCCGTAGACGTTCCGTAGACGTTCCGTAGACGTTCCGTAGACGTTCCGTAGACGTTCCGTAGACGTTCCGTAGACGTT
>JAUMHO010010935.1:0-10892 GCA_032360965.1 Ulva armoricana | reverse complement strand
CGGCGGGGCCACGTGATCTGGCACGCGGTGGCCCAAGCGGTGCCACACAGCAACGACAAACATGTCGTCGCCGAGTGCCATGCGGCCGCCCGGAATGGCGGTCAGGAAGGCCCCCGCAGGCCCCCCCGACGAGCTCCGGAGGCGAGCAGCGTCGCGCTGCCCCTGGAGCTTGTTAAGGCCGAAGTCTGCCAAGTCAGCGCGTCGGCAAAGCCGGAGTCGTCCGCCGTCCTCGTCAAGAGCTGCTGCGCCCCAGGCAGACCCTTGCTGCTCTCCACACATTCCTTCAGGAGGTCCTTGGCGTCGGCGTCCCACGCACATCTGTCTGCGCACCGCTCATGGACACCAGCCCACCGTGCCCTACATATACATATTCTCGACCACTCGTCCACGCCGAGCTGCCACCACCCGACTGGCATCAGAGTCTGTACAGCAATCGAGGTCCTCGTGGCCCGTTGAGGCTGATGCTTCTGTTTCGTCTGCCCCTCGTCTGCCGCCAGCATAGGGGTACTGCAAAGGGATGCCCTGTACGGATGGTGTTTTGAACTTTGTGATGACCATTGTTTTGTTTGGCATTCCATCTTTTCTGCAGTGCCTTTTTAGCGAGGACCCTCTCGCCGGAGAGGAGGCTATAGGCTAGGTGGAGACATGTGAACAGCAGCCGCAGTTGCAGTGGCAGTGGCAGTCGTGAGTGATGCCTGCAGTAACATGTGATCATAACCTACTCATCACCTGCTCACCCTGGGTACATGTACACACCTATTAGCACACAATGTCCTTATGGATACGGCGATGTAATCATACATACATACACCTACATATTGATTGGTTGGTCTGTTTCGAGACCTGTACGCACTTGCGTAAGCTCTTGTGCTCGTGCCCCTCTTCGATGTAAGTACACCTACATATGCAGAGGCTGTGTGATAGGGTGGTCTGATTCGAGACCTGTACGCTGTGGCGTGATGCACCTGTGACCGTGCCCCTCTTCGATGTAATTACATACATACACAGTGGCCATGGGCTGCAGCACACCTGCAGAGGCAAAGGGGAAGACAAATAGGCAGCACCGGAACCCCGCGCACGGAAGCCATATGCGAGGGCGCAGCGTCAGCAGCGTCAGTCGGAGTGTGCCTCCTGGTATCCCCTCTCCCCAGCAGCAGAAGGTTCACTGTACCAGCAGTAGGCCTGCCAGGGTACAATGTCCTAGGGTACACTGTCCTAGGGTACACCCTGTGACCATGTGTGCAGACAGGGCCTCCATGCAGAAAGGGTAGAACATGCGTGTGAGAGGGCCCAGATTATGGCAGATGATGGTTGCCTGTGTCAGAAATGCAGACATGCTCACATGCAGAAATTGCACATGCAGAAATTGTCGCGAATGAGGCCCTGTAGAGTCCACCAATGCTCAAGCTGGTCGACCAGCTGTTCACAGAGAAACCTGACTTCCGGAGATCCTGCTTCTGGTACACTGATGTGTGTGTGTTGTTTTCGTTGTTTCCCACAACTGGCTGCTGCCTGACTGACTGGGATTCAACAGGCTGATACAGTGACATTGGTGTTTGGGTGTGACACCAGCAACAGGGTGCGATAGTAGGGTCTGCCCCACAGCAGTGCAGGTTCCCTCACTAACTGCCTGGTTAACAACCCTATACCATTTGAAACCCTGCCAGGGCAGTCAAGTGGCATGGACATGCAATATCATGCAGGCCAACCTAGTGGCCCTGTAGTGGGACCTTTGCATCCCTCAAGATCTCGCATTTTCTTCGTACGTCTGGAGGACAAACCCCTACCACTCTGCTTGGAACAGACCACCCATCATGCATGACAGGCCTCGGAGAGTGGTTCATTCGGTAAGACTCAAGGGCACCACCGCAGCCGCAGCACGTGGTACCCCCACACTGAGATGTACGCAGACACACTGGATCCGCTGCAGGCCATGGCCATGGTCGATACAGCTTCAAGAAGTTCACACCGTGCACGCATAGCATCGGTGCTGCTGAAACGCGCTCATATTTGGCGTGAACGCCCGTTCACAGGCTTCGTTCACCCGCAGTGAGCCGTGCGCTCGTGATCGGCTTCCGCTGTCGTTGCGCATCTCCCACAATGGCTAGCATGCCAGCCACAGGGGGATCCTTCCTGCCATGACGCACCACAACGGTACCCGCCTGCTGCCTCCATTCTCGCCGCCGCCCCCGGGCCCTTCCGTTCTGCTCCATTCCCATCCACGCCAAACGCACACTACGCAACGCTGACAGCTACACCGCAGGATAGCAAGATAGCAAGATGGCAAGATAGCAAGATAGCAGGGGCCGCGCATGATGTAGTGACACGGAAATGGCCGGCAGGCCTTCAGTGGCAGCCTTTGCCGTCGTGATTACAACTACGATCACGATTACACTGTTGTGATCACACCGACCCGCGTCGCAAGCACACACGCCGCAGCCGTGCGTTGCCGCACCACCGTGGTCACCTAGTGCCGCGTCAGTCACATCGCGCGGTGATGAATACTTCACAGTTCCGGATGCAGCGTTGCTGCGTGCACTCCCGTGCCTGCAATCAATTCTGCCACCACTCACCGCCTCCGCATGGGCGCTGGCGCTCGTGACCGCGCAATGGCCACAAGGCCGAACGGTGTGGGTGCACGCTCCGTCCCTCGCAAACTCCATATCGGCACTCACGGCATACCGCCAGATCCCGGCAGCGGCACCATTCATACTGGCATGCATGCCATATACTGGTTGAGCAGCGTCACTGCAGCTCTGTCACTGGTGCCCACTGTGGCTCCTCCCAGTGTATGCACACACGTGTTGGTGTCTGCTCCGACTGTACATGCCCCGGGCTACCTCCTCAACACGTGCCACATGAAAATGAGGACTTGTCTGCTCAACAATGACATGCCCTGAACTCTGCAGACCACTCTGCAGCACCTCACGCAGCATCGACATCAGCGAGCGCGTCGTCCTCGCATGGAACTCCGCCGCGGTCATCCGGAACCCCCCGGCGCGGTCACCCGGACACGCAGCAGCCCCCAACCCGGCCGCCGCGCTGTTCTGCACACTTGCCGCCTGCGCCGCATGCATGCCCCCCATGCCGCGCGCATTACCCACACCATCCGCGCCGCCATGGGCTCCACCTGGTCGAGCGTGGGTGCGTTCCTGCCTTCCCGGGCGCGAGGGCCGACACCACGGCGGCTCTCCACACCGCCCACCTTCGTGGCTGCTGCGCCGGCTCCCCCGTCTGCCGCACTCGCTGCGGAAGCGCGCTCAAACAGGGAGACAATGTCTCCCGCCTTGCCCCCCGTCGTACGCACGATGGCCCACGCTGCGTCGGCGTCGGCCGCATCGCACAGGGACACCTTTGCCACAATCGCCCGCACCGCCGCCTGCGCCGTCGCCCGGGCGCCGCACACGTCATGCACACCGCACCGCATCACCAGCGGCTCACCTGTGGCTACACGGGCATCGGCACACGCGCCTGCACGCTCCACAGCTATCCCGCCCTCGTCACGCGCCACACCACCGCGTTCCGGCATACTCCTCAAATCAAAACGTTGAAACGGAGTCTGCCGCCCCCGAGCTCCACCTCCCTCCTCACTCGCTGCTTGCCGCGGTCTCGTAGGGGCGCGTGCATGCGGTCCATGCATGCGGGGCTCATTGGCGCCATAGTTCCCCACCTGCGCGGCCTGCCGCGCGCTCTTGGGGTCCGGCGATGCGTTGCCGCTGGGGCGTTGCGTAGAATGAAGCCGGGGGATGCCTCCGGAACGCTGCCGGCGGCCCACGAGGCTGAGCACTGCTGCCTCTGCCTCGGTGAACAGCCAGTGGAGTCAGAGTGACGCGACGCACTCGGGGGAGCTGAGGGCGGTGCTGAAGGAGAGGGGCACCCCCGGAGCCACGTTGAGGTGTGACTGGATGAACCAGCAGATGTTGTTGTTCTGGCCACAGCGCAGCCGATGGGCTGCCGCAACCTGCGCCTCCCCAACAATGTCCAGGAAGCCCATCTGCGTGAAGTCAATAATGCCTGACTGGCTTGCAGAAGCTCTCACAAGGTCGTCATACGAGATGCTAGCGCAGCAGCGGAAGGAGGAGATGGGGGGAGGGAGTGTGTCAGGCACGGTGTAGACGTCCCGACTTGTGAGGCACTGTCTGGTGATCAAGGTGTCCTGTGAGGGCGCTGGTGGATTTGTGTCTATGGGGGCAAACGGCAGCTGCTCTGACGAACTGCTTGTGGCGTGCCCGTCGTCACTACGGCTAGAGACGGTTAGCTTGTCAGGAGGGCGTTCCTCTTGGGCGCTGAAGGACTGCTTGGCGGACAGGATGCGTTGGAGCAGAGCATCCTGCTGGTCGACCAGCTTCTTGCGGGAAGCCTCTGCCAGATCCTTGCGCTTCACGAGCGACTCTTTCTGCTGTTCGAGCGCTTCATGCTGCCCCTGCACAATAATACAATGAATTTTGAACGCGACGGTAGCCGCGTGAACAACAGCGCTAACAGCTGGTGACCAAGCGGCACTGCCGGTGTTCCCGGCCTTGATCACAATCAATTACTTGGCCCCATATGCTATACGCAAGACAAATTTCAACATGAATGTACGCGCTGCGTCAGATCCCGCCGCACTAATGCTCCAGATCCTGCCGCTCTACCGCGCGGTCTTTGAGTCGTGGACTTGCCTTTGCCTGTCACTATCACGCACAACGCAGCAAGCTCCCGCTAGCCAACAATTTGCACAAATACATGCGAAATTGGGCATCTCAATTCAAACAGCCTGAAGAATTCTACCTTCTGCTTCTGCCTGAAGCGTGCTTGCGCCTTCCGCTTGCGCGCACGCGCCTCTTCTCCTCGGTCGTCGAGCCTGCGCTCGCTTTTCCTGCCATCCACTTTTGTAGCATGGGAATATGACTTCAAAGTTCCTTCAGAAGCCATCAGAAGTGTTGCCCAGTTGCGTTTTAGATCATGTAAACAAGTGGCTCCAGCCGCGGGAGTTGTGCAGCGCCTTGCCCGCGACAGTGCATGCCGTGACCTCTGCTGACGCCTGATGCTCGCAACATGACAACAGATATATGTTTTACGTCTGATTCCAAGTCACGACGGGGATCCGAGCAACCGTGGAGCCGTCACGGCAAGCACCGTAGAGGATATGGAGTTCCCTTCGACAGGCTGTGATCCAAATGTGTGTGTATTTCGTTCACATCCACTATTGCAGTACGGACACAGCATCGTGTGATCCATGTTGAGTCTGACATTGGCTCCCTGGCAAGCGCTCGCCTCGGGCGTCTTGTCTTGGTATCAGATTCCGATATCAACGCGTATTCGGCTGCAGTGGCACCAGGTAGCTGACAAAAGACTACGCGAACGTATCGTATGACAGCATATGTTCCCGACTAACTCGCATGCTTGCATACCGGCACCAACTTCGAGGGTCGGAGACGCGTAGGGCGCGTTGACGGCCGCATGCATGGCGGCGGGCTGCGGTGTGGTCTCAGCCATTGCAAGCAAGCCTTTGAATTTATTGTTCTACTTCCATCCGCATCATGCAGTTCAATAAAACATGTTTGTGAATTGTGAGTCGCCTGGTGCTTTTCGTTGTTTGTTGGTGCACATCTCCTTTAAAATTTGGTGTCGCAAAACGACCGCCCGCGCACGCTCCGGCCATGGCAAGCTTGCCATCGCGATTGCCATACATGATTCACAATCTGTAGCCACTGTTCACATTGTTTCGGTCTCATGCGATTGTTAGTCCCAGCCTGTTCTCTTCCGATGTGTGCTGCGCAGCTATAGCTGCATGGGTTGCCTGTAGCGCACTGTAGCTGTAACGCGTCGCTGACATGCATGCCCACCAGTCACAGAGGCCGGTCGTACACAGAACATCCACGTGCATGTTTATTACGCTCATATTTCTAGATACACGGTCATACACAGAAACTGCATGCATGTGCGGCTGCGCGAGGCAGCGAGGCATCTGCTGGTGTCTGCGGGTGATGCACACGGCTCAGTAGTGTTGCATCCTCCTGGATCTAAGCCAGGCATCCGACTACAAAATGCCGAGGGCGCAGCTGCTCTCCCGGCAGATGCCGTGTTGCGGCCGACGGCGCGGATTGGATGCGCTACCCATGCGGAGGGCTTCACCCGGCGCGGCGAGCAGTCAGCCGAGCCACGTTCCACCACCTACGTCATCCATGGCTGCAGATGCATGCGCCAAACGTGCATTGGCCACAACGGCCTGACGAGGAGGACAGGCAGGCGATAGACTGGGGCGGGGGACGGTCCTCCACCAGGGCGGCATGATGTGGGCACCTGTTGTGGCAGGAGGATGCAGGGTGACACACCGAGAGAGTGTGCATGGCGTGAGTGTGCACCTTGCATTAGCTACACCAAACACACCCATACATTTCTACATCCGGTTGTTCTGTGTTTGGGTTGTCGTTTCACATAGACCAAGTTGGCTACATGGACTGCAAACCAAAGATCCACAGCACCCGGTCTCTTGAGCATCAGGGTGCATGCGATTGCTTCATGTATCTGCGGTAGTGCCGGTTACGAGGTCCACGTGTGTAACCTCTGTGACTGGTGGTGTCATGGCGCCGCAAGGTTACGGACACTCTGTACGCGGCATGCTGGGGTATGCAGGGCGAAATGACGATCTAGCAGTCACTCTGCCTTGAGGGAGATCTGCGGGACTCGCTCAGACGTGCACAGCCTTCCTTCATGCATTACATGTGGGATGATCTGCACTCAAAACGCCAACCTGGCCACGGCTCCACGCTCAGCTTGCCACACATGCTGAACGAGCTGATCACAACGCAATCTCAATCTCCCTGGAGGTGCCCAGCCACCGCCACTCGCATTGCCGGCCATGCTACCGTGCCGCCAGCTCACCAGGCACTGCCATCTCACACATCACGTAGCAGAAGCAAGAGGGGGCATGTGCCGCGTGTGGTAGCAGGCACTACCATCTCACGCAGCACGCAGCAGGAAGTTCTCACGGCGCTGTGTTTCTTCACGGCGGAACTACGACGCCTGCACCCAGTACGCAGCAGAAACGACTTGGGTCCCAGCAGCGCAGCTCACATAAAACGACGACGCCGACCGGCGATTTGCGGCGCTGCAGCCTGGTCCTAGCCATGCATGTGATCGGCGCTGTTGCATAGGCTGCACCGCCCCCCCCGTCCCTCCCCCGCCCCCACCCCCCTAACCCCTGCACGTCCGTCGGCTGCACCTGCAGTGAAGATCCCGCCACCGCCGCTGCATGCCATCATCATTGTGCATGCACGCCCGAAGCCCCAGCGTCGGATGAGCTCGCAGCAGCTGCGACACGGCGACGCCAGGCTCACATCCGCAGCGGCAGAGGCTTCGAGAGGACCTCTGGCCACCGCCGCAGCTCCCGTCGCCGCTCCTGCGTCGCCGCAAGCTGGCACAACACCATGAAGTCGACCGGCGCGCTCTTGCGCTGCAGGCCCGTGCGGGCCATGCATGTGAGCTGCTGTGCGGTCAGCACCCCCCCCGGCTGCCACTGTGTGGACATCAGCGACAGCGACACCTTTGTAGCCGCGCTCAGCAGGTGCCGAAGGTGCCGCAGGGCCGCCGCGGCGCGGCACGTGCTGCGATGATCCTCACCCAGCAGCCCTGGCTGCTCATCCTCCGCGCTGATCGCCGCCTCGCCGCATCTCCAGCACACAGCACCGTCCACCGCTTCGGGCATGTCTCCGTGCCAGCCCGCATGCCTTGCATGCACTACATCCACTGCATCGGCATCGGATTCTGCACACGCGCGCACGGCGCCGGACGCGAGCTCAGAGATGTGGGTAAAGTGGCGCGGGGGGATGGAGAGGGAGTGGGGGAGGGTGTTGAGGATGGCGATGGCCGCGGCGCGGGAACTGCCGAGGGCGCGGCGGTCTCGTAGCCACCGGTGCCAGACCGCGGCCAAGCTGAATGCCTGCGCCGGCGATATGCGGAGGGCGCGGTACAGCCGCACATGCATGTTCTCCGCCTGCAGGCGTCTTGTGTCATCAGTGCCGTTGCTGCGGTACCAACGCGTGCCCACGTAAGACCCGGTCCCACGGTGCATGCCTCTGGACACGGTGAGTGGTGGCAGCGGCGCAGGAACCGCAAGTCTACAGTGACGATTATGGATTACAGCGATTACGGATTACAGCACACGGGGTATGCAACATGTGTGTGCAGGCCGCCCCCCGGCCGACAGCGGCAACAGCGTCCCGCGCCGCGCACCGTACAGTGTAGCTTACACCACATGCTTCTGCCGTCTGTTCAGCGTCGCTGCGGCATGTCTTTCCACGTTGGCGGCCGCTGCTGAACACAACGCACAACGATTCAACGACGGCGCGCGCGCGGCGGAAACGGCAGACGGGTTTGCGAACGCACTCGGATGCGCAGCTCCTCGCACCCCAACGGCACCCCCCACAGCTCCGAAAGCGAGCGTCTGGCACCGCCCAGCGGCAGGCTGTAGAGCATGCAGCCAATTGTGCGCGGCACGGGTTCATGTGGCGCACCTCGTACTGAAGAATGGAGGGGCCGACTGTGTTGTAGGCGAGGCTCCGCAGCACCCTTCCCGCGTCCTGCAACACGATCGTGTGCCCGGCGCACATCATCGTCAGCGTCACCAGGAGCCGCTCCTGCCACTGCCCCTCTGCCTGCCCCGACGCGAACGCATGCGCGTCCCTCAGCTTCTCCGCCTTTGCCTCCTGCAGCGTTGCAACAGCACCCGCTCGGCACGGAACAAGCGGCGCGGCGCCGGGACGCGCTCTTCACAGCAGACCTGAATCAACGTGTACTGCCACGACGACGTACGAGTCAAGCCGGGCTGGTGGTTTCATGCAGTGTGCTTGCGCCATCATGAGCTTTCCACGCCGCCAGTGACCGCGGCGTTTGTCACGGCTCACTGCTCTCGGAGAGGTCAACGTCGGGGTTGTGGTTCTGGGACCTTTGGTCAAGGCCGATTCGAAAAAATGTTCCCCGAAACGATGTGTTTTTGGCTTTGGAAGGGCTGCTGAGTCTGATTCTAGTGCACGTGCACGTGGAGCTGAGCCGGGACAGTTCAGATGGAGGGGGGCCGCACCTTCTCCCACACGCTGTGCCACCGCTCGCACGCCGCGTAGCACACGTCACGCACTTCACGCAGCACGGAAATCAGCGTCAGCGTCACCTTTGAATGATAGTCCCCCACCCCGGCCGCCCCTCCTGCAGCCACATCGCCCGGCCCCCCTGCCGACAACGGCTCCTCGCCGCGGCCCTGATCGTCAGCCGCCGCCGAAGCCTGCGGGCTGTGCGTGCTGTGAGTGCCACGCCGGCCCCTGCCGTCCGGCGGCGTCCGGGGCTGCCCCGTGAGGGCGGCCGCGCTGCTGTAGCCGCCGGCGCCCACCGTGCCTGCGTCATCCCGGCACCCAGCCCCGTCCTCGAAGTCGCGCGGGGACAGGTTACCGTCCGCACGCATGGGTGGACTCGCGGCGCATCCGCCCTCTTGCGCCCCTCCAGCCACCTCCGCGCCCACGGTGGGCGCTTCAGCACCCCCCCGGTCCCTCGCGCTGCTACCGCCGCTGCGCGCGGCGCCGTCAAACGCTGCAACGACGACGGCCGCCTTCTCGCCCGTCGCGCGGACGAGGTCCCATGCTGCGCTGTCGTCCACCACACCGCAGCGCAGCACCGTCGCCACCACCGTCCGCATCGCCTGCCGCACCGCCGCCCGAGCGTCGCACACCTCATTCACACCGCACCGCATCAACCCCGGCCCCGCCGCGCTGCGAGCGTCGCTACACATCGCCGTGCTAGTGCCATGCGCAGCCGCCGCGGAAGTGTCGTCAACAAGCCACCCCTCCAGGTCCCCCGATGGTGGCAAATCCGCCGCATCACCCCACACGCCTGGCTTCGCAACCGCTACGCGACTCGCGCCGGCAGCCCCCGGCCACTCTGTGTACCGCACCCGCTTGCTGTCTGCCCCCGCTTGCGGGTCCTCCGGAAGCGCGCTGAAAGTTCCGGAAGCATGCAGGTGCTCCCGCAGGCCGAGCACTGCGATTTCAGTCTCTGCGAAGACCATGAAGAGCACGAAGGAGGCGACACACTCTGGCGAGCTGAGGGAGGCGCTGAAGGAGAGGGGCACCCCTGGAGCCACTTCATACGGCGACTGAATGAACCAGCAGATATGTGCCGTGCCGTAGCCTATCCGCTGCGCTGCGGCAGACTGCGCAGCGTGCACAGCGTTCAGGCAGCTCATCTCCGAGAAGCTGATGACCCCAGACGACGACCCGGAAGCTTCTAGAAGATCCGAGTAGGAAACGCTCGCGCAGCGGCGGAAGGAGGAGATGGGCGGCGGCAGCAGAGAAGGCTGGGCGTAGATGTCCTCGCTCGTGAGCCGGGGGCGCGTGAGCACGTCGTGCTGCGCGGGTTGGGGTGGACATGTGGCTGCAGGGGCGTTCGGAGGCCACTGTGCAGGCATGTAGGCGGGTGTGATGTCAGTGCTGGGTGTAGGCTCCGGGGAGGGGATGTCGCCGGGTGGGGTGCGGTAGTGGCTTGCGGCCGACGTGCTGGAGGAGTTCTTGAGATACATGACGCGGCTGAGCAGGACATCCTGTTGGGCCCGGCGCTGCAGCCGGGTGGCCTCTGCGTCTGCGATGTGGGCTTCGAGATCCTCGATGTTCTGCACGAGGCGCTCGTGCTCCTCCTGCAGCAGCAGCAGGCGGGTGTGGGACCTGTAAATGTAAATGTAAATGTGACACCTGTGTGCATGCGACCGTGAAGCCTGGCTGGCACGTGCCCGGTACCCCGGTGCCAGCCCTTTCCGCACTTCAGAACACCGCCACAACTACGTGGCCGCGGTATGTCGCAGTCAGTCATGAACTAGAGCCACACTGCTAGTGTGTTAGGGGGGCCTGAATCCCTGATCCCTTAAA